>APFE031527355.1:43541-71914 GCA_000404065.3 Pinus taeda | reverse complement strand
AGGGGCTGGCCAACTTTTCCTTTCAGATGTGGAGTTTTCACCTTGCATGATTTAAAACATGCAGAAAAAGAAGCCATGAAAATTCAAACTCTAAACCTTCCTGTAATCCCAAACAGAGCATATGACCCCAGAAAATATGCATACGCCGCTCTAGAACATGCCAAATTATCAACATTTGAGCATAAAGAGGATATTTTTGATGATATGTTTACTTCAGCAGAATCAATTGGTTAGGTTAAAGAGCTTGCTAAAACAAGGTATAATGACGAAGGGTTATTTGAATTCAATAAGCTCAGGTTGCAGAGGTTGCAAACTCTGCCCCTGGACTTAATAATGCCGACCCAAGCGACGTCTTCAAGCGAGCCTAACAAGCAGCAACAGAAGAAAAAACAAGAAGAAAAACTGAAGAAAGAGCAGGCAGAGCGTTTAGCAAAAGAAAAAGAGGAACTCTTTAAACGAGAGCAAGCAGAACGCTTAAGAAAGGAAGAGGAAGAACGATTGAGAAAGGAAGAGGAGGACAGACTGAGAAAAGAGCAGGCAGAAATCCAGCAGAAGGAACATGAACGGCAAGAGAAAGAGAAACAAGAACAGCTGCTAAAGGAGAGCCAGTCAAAGCAAAATACCACCGATACTAATAAGGGTACTGTTACAGACCTCGAGCTGTAAATAGAATGGCAGCATTTTAGTACTATTATCAGTGGAGATAAGGATTCACAGAATACAGAGACTCCTAAGAGCAGCGGCATACAGAAGGAAGGCTCATCCCAGGCTTTGAGCACAACCACCGGCACACCCAAAGTTATGAATGTAGAGATAATTCCAAAAGGTCCTAGTGACCAAATCACTCTCCTGGTAGAAGACATTCCTCCACTGAACGTCTTCTACAGCCCTAAACATAAAGCAGTAGTAAAGCGATCAAGGAAAAGGCAGAGGATTGATCAACCTCCCCTCTTTCCTGAGCAATCACTTACGGGCAACGTAGTCTGGAGGGAGAAACTTGATCCCTCTGATGACCTGACCAAGTTGTCACAATATGCGGGAGCCTATTCGGCTGCCACTATTGACAAGGCCTCAGAGGTAGCAGTTCTCTTAAAGACGAAAGACCAGGAAATGTTGACCCTTCAAACGGAATTAGCAGATGTCAGACAACGGCAAATACAAGCTGAGCAGCGAGTAGCAGGGCACCAACAAGAAACAGTGCGCATAAGCGAGCAACTGTTGGAACAGCAGAGAATCAATAATCAATTGATGCAGCAATGGCAGGAGGAGAAACAGTCAATCACCCAGGCGGCCATCCAGAGACAGAGCGAGTTGACAGAGATAGTGGAGCAACTAAAAGCGGCAAATGAGCAATCTTTGAAAGCCAAAGATGAACGCATTGCTCAAATTACATCACAGTTAGAAGCTACCAAGAGGGATGCGCAGATACAAGAATTCAAAAAAGAGGCAATAGTAATTAAAAATGCGCTTGTATCTCAAATCAAACTCTTGGCGCAATCCCTCTCTCAAGCGGAACCACTCTGTGAATTAGCCACGACTGTGAGCGAGCAGGTAGAAAAGGCTAGAGAAGAATACAATCAAGCAGAAGAAGATATCACAGGCTACATTGAATGGCAAGATTCAAAGTCAGGTAAGGAAGCCAATTTGCCTCGGATACTAGAGGTCCATAAAAATATATTGTTTACAGAATGGCAAACACAAATATTAAAGGCAGAAAGGGCAGCATCAAGATGTACATTAACCGCTGGTAATTTGGTTGATCTGGTAAATGATACTCTATATCTAGCCAATATTGTTACCCAATGCACACCTGGCAAAATTATTACTGCAAATGTATTGGAACAAACATGCTACCCTGATTTAGAGAGAAAATCAAGAACAATTGCCGCGGTTGACAACTTGAACATAGAAGCATATTGGCGGTATCTAATCAAGCCGCATGAACAAAGATCTGCTCTCAAATGCCTAACCGATGCCATTCAATGCATGATCCCTGATATCCAAGACTCCACCTACGCTGCCCAGCTCCGTTCCAGGCTCAACAAACCTCCTGAAGTTGAGCCAATGCTTGCTATCAATCAACTCAGGTACAAAGGGAAGCAGCCGACAGAGTGATTCATCATCCAGCTCCTCCGATTGCCAGTAAGAAAAATAGCAAATAGAATTTATTGACATCAGCTTAGTTAGCTTTTCTGTTTTTATAGATATTTTAGATTAGCATAGTATTTATAGACCCTTTCATGCATTTAGAAAGGGTCATAAAATTTTGTATAAGACTTAACAGACTGAAGTTTGCACTATTGTGCTTCAGCCTCTATTCTTTTATGAAACTCGACCACCTGCTTTTATTTTAATGGAGAAATTTTCTTAATTCAATTGTGCACTACTGTCGTTGATTTGAGGAATGTTGATGCGTCAAAGTAGAAGCTATACATAGCGATTCATATCAGGAGTGGCTTGCTATTCAAATGGTATTTCTATCTTTTGTTTGGATTCATTCTGTGTATATTATTTCGCTGTGTAATTATTCCTGCTACTGTTAATTGTATGCATGCACAACAACAGGAAATCTTATTCATGCCACTATTGGATGTTTAGATGATATGCCTTATTTTCAATCATGTATGCGTTAATAGTATGAATGTTTAAAGTCTAGTAGCATTGCTTTAATCGCTGCGCCTAACTATTTAGGTACATCAATCTTGAATGATTTAATATCTATGTCTATAAAAATGCAGTCATCTATATAATTGTATTTTTGGATATAGAACATCAAAAGCTACGCTTTAGATGTTCAAATAGATTCCCGGGATAGTTTTATTTACTTACATTTCTGTCAATAGATTTAGTTATCCACCTACCATTACTGTTATCTACAAAGTATTCATTCATCCCATTTATCTATTTCTGGGAAACTGGTCCCATTATCCCCAGTCGGAGCCACTACACCAAACGGAAAAGGAGCTGCACTAAGGTCCGGACCGGGTGGTTTCCCCCAATGTTGGTGCTACGATTTTCGAGGCCTCAACAGGTGGCTACAAAGTTCCGTGCCCATCACATCACTTAAACATGCAAATTCTTCTAAACCCGACCTGTCTCTGGGTGTGGCACATTTGAACATGATCTACACCATTATCTTCAACAAATATTTGAGAATTTGGCTGGAGATAATATTGAGGTAAGGTTTGAACGTCCAGAACCACCAGTTTCCACCTGAAAAAAATAGCTTATTCATGTAGGGGGATTGTTGGGAATCTAGGGGATTATCTTGATGCAAGAGGATTTGAGCAGCAGTTGCAACATCTTGTTGAAAATGATAATACCAGAAGAGGTGCTCCTCCTACAACAAAATCTGCAGTTAAGAATTTACCATCAATCATCGTGGAACCAAAACATGGGAGTTCTCTTTGCGCTATCTGTAAAGATGTTGTGTCTGTTGGGGCTACTGCTAAGCAGCTCCCATGCTTACACTTGTATCATCCTCATTGTATTTTTCTATGGCTAAGCACTAGGAATTCATACCCAATTTTCCGCTATGAACTTCCCACATATGATGCTGAGTATGAAGATCATAAGGGAAATGCAAGTGTTAGAGCCCATCCAGCTGATAATGTGAACTTAAATGTGCAAGATAGTAGTCAAGAATTATCTTTTGAACAATTATTGCATGTGGAGTTCCATGAACAGGACAACATTCAAGAGTTCTCCTTTGAAGCGTCATTGCATGGGAGTTTTATCGTGCACAACAGTAGGAAGGATTTTTCTTCTAGGCAAGTTTAAAACACTGAAAAAGTAGATAATGCTCTTATAGAGGGAAATGGAGATCCAAAAAGTGTATTAGAAATCCCTCGAATTCCTATTAGTTCAATTTTAGCTGAGTCTGAGCCAGGAAGCAACACAGTGGGAGTAGCTGATGATGAAAATGAACTCGAGCTTGTGGCTCAGGAATCACATGCTAATGGAAGAGAAGTTAATCACAACACTATAAGTAATATAATTGAGATATATAGAGTGACTGTGTCTCGAACATTGGGAAGGGGGTGGTTTTATATGGATGAAGGACCTGTGTTAAGTGTGATAAGGCTTGTTCTTGTCCTGTGTTTTGGAAATCATTCAATAGGTGCTCAAATCCAATAACATGTGAGGCAACTAGGAAGGCAACCACATGAAATTATTCGAGAATCACATATACAACAAATGGGTCCTTCAAATGGGGTGCACAATCACAGAAGATGGTGGAGGCTCTTTCAACGGTGAGAAACAAATTGGTTACCTATATTCATCTGGTGTTGTAGTACCTGGTCTCTATGAGGTGCAAGATTAAAACACTAGTTCTCTTTTTTCATTTTCCTTTTTAAGATTTGTTGATTGAGATTGTATGGTTTTTATCTGGTTGACTACTAAGTGTATGGATCATTTTATAGGAATATATTGTTTTAGGGGTTTATTTTATAAATTTGTTTGCAAGCATGGGATACCATTTATCACAAGGTAACAATTACAAATAATAGAACAAATAGAATTGTAAATTATCATTTCCATTAGCGTAATCAGAAACATGCCTAAATAATTGCTGAGATAACAGATTACTAATCTGAAACTACCATAATGGTCTGGTGTGATTATGATTACATAGGTGTTGCATGCTCTTAATGGATCTAGCCAATCAATTGCACATCTGGTATGATATCCCTTATCGAGAGCTCCTGGAATGACTGACTTATCTATAGCATAGACTTTGTTTACTCCTTGTGGATGTGATAAATTCAATGATGGCCTTCGATGAGGAACCGAAATTTCATGTCTGGTGCTAGTTCTTATTCCCCATGCAGGCCCTTCAACCTTCTGGAGCATATATATATATATATAAACAAGCTTATTTGTAGCATAGATCTAGTTTACTCCTTGTGGATGTGATAAATTCAATGATGGCCTTCCATGAGGACCTGAAATTTCATATATGGTGCCTAGTTCTTATTCCCCATGCAGGCCCTTCAACCTTCTCGAGAATATATATAAACGATGGTCCAACCCCCCCACTTCATAATGCACCAGCATGTGTTTCCAACTCCGAATGGTGGTGTTTGGTCACTGTTGTGGGCCCTGATTCGACCCTAATAACCCAGGCCCTCTAATATCCATAGTTGCAATCCTTTTGATGATTATAGATACTATGAGCCATCGCATAATCTTCTGTGTCGTTTTCGCTCCGACCTTGTGAAAAGTGAACATATACTACTTGTTCTCGAACTTAAACAAAGATTGGGCCTAGGAGGGATTTTCAAATATGCTAAAATTTTCCCTCCTGAAAAAACAATAATTACATTATTTTATTTTATAAATATATTATTTTATTTTATAAATACATTATAATATTTTCACTTAAATATATTATATATTATTTTATTTTCTCTTGGATAGTATGTTTTTAGTTATATTTCAGAAACTAACGCCATTAGGAAGTTTTTTGTTGTGTTTGAAAATATTTTTTTGCATATTTGGTGTATTTATCATAATAATAATAATAATTTAATTTTAATATTATTGTTTTTATGCAAGTTTATGGAGGTGTACATACCCTATTTTTGGAATTTGAATGTGAGACCTCTCAGAAGGAAACATTTACTCTTAACTTGCTTGTATTGAAAATATTTGAGTGTTCTTGCATATTAAGTGGGTGCAAACAAAAGAGAGTATATAGTTAGCCGATTTAATAATTAAAAACAAGTGTTAGTTTCTTAAAAGTCATATGACAAATTTGGAAGGAGTATGGTATGTACCCTAAGTTAAATATATTCAAATTATTGTGTGAATGGGTTTGTAAGACCCTATGTTTTTATCTTTGATAAAATGGAGTCCTCTTTGAGTCACTCACATAGTTTAGGTTTTCATAAGAAAAGTAGGTGCTTTGCCTTAACATGTAAACATTTCATTTTAAATAGTGTGATGATGTGGTTTCCGCAAGGCATTAAAAGATGGAACGAGCATGCACATTTGGGATGCTAGTGTTATGTTGTACTCGAGGCATGAGTGTATGTCCAGGAGACTCTAACAAGGGTTGAAGAGATGGAATAGTTAGAAGGGTTGAGAGGTTGTGGTCTCACTTATAGGTGTAGAAAAGCATGCTATGCACCATGTGAAGTTGTGAAGCTAACTTAAGACATTTGACATGAAGTTGCATAAAGGAAACTTGGTAGTGATACTAACTGAACATTCTTTGATCAAAGTTGATAGCCTCTCCTTGCATTACCACTTTGCAGCATGATGAAGAAATGTGAGATATAAGTGAAACCCACTAAAGAGATTCTCAAGCTTGTTGCAACATATATAGGTGGTTTTTTCATGTTGTAGAAGGAGGCATTGGAACTTGGAAGGTGACCATTGGAGTATATTTCTCAGGGGGTGTTAAGGAGGTGCAAGGATTTGATAAAGATTGAATTACACAAATCTAACAAATAGGCCATATTGGATTAGTAGTATTTTTTTTTGACATCCAAATTTGAAGGTGCATTTTATGGAGGTGTAGCCTAAGTGCTTGGGTGTGGGCTTGGGTGTGGGCCACATCTTATGGTTATATTGGAATTTTGGTGTGTGTTAGTGGTGTTAGTGCATTGTGTTTGATTAACACTAGCTAGAATATGTTCCATGAAGGAAAAAAGCGCACGAGTTTAAGATGGCTTAACCATTTCAGATTGTAAGGTGTGTTATGCCCTAATTTTGAAGAGACAATTAGAACCATCTTAGAGTGTGATGGGTTGTACCATGGAATGAGGTCCACTTGCATGGGTTGAGGTGTAAAGGTACCCCATGAGTTGAGGAAAATGATTTTAATGCTTACCTATATAGATTGTTTATGATATAAGAATAATGATTTTTTGTTGGGGAATGGAAGAGGAAGATAAGAAAGGAGAGGCACTAAAGTTTGTTGTAAATAAATCAAAAGGAAGGAAAAATGTCTCCTATTAGCATGATTTTTCAAGTTTCCTATTTAATAGGACTAAATTTTAGTTTGATCTAGGGATTTGGCCTCAAAAGGAATGATTGGGTACTCTATAAATCCAAGACCTAACATATCCAAGATAGTCCATTAAATAGATTCGTCTTGGGAAAATGTTGCAAAGGCTAAGGTTAAAATATCCCCTTTTTAATGTGGGATTCAAACCTTCCATTTGAGAATGCTAAAAACAATGTCATTGGCTTCAAAGGAAGTCCTTGGTTCTACCAAAAACTAATTCCAATGCTTAATCCATGGTGTGATTCTTTCTATTTGAGTTTGGCTTTGAATGTTGAGATCTATATTTTGGTCTAGTTATCAATTTGTTTTTTCACTTATGTGTTTAGAAGGTCTTAAGATTTATAGAGGATAAGGTAGTTATTTTCCAATACCCATCCCTTGAAACCCGGTAAAGAGATATTGTGCCCCATTTTTTTTTCATAATATTTCAACCACAAGCTATTCCTACGAGGATGCCCTTGAAGGTAGGGTTTGTAAAAGAAGTGGAAAAAAACAAAATTTCATGTTGAGTCAGAGGAGGGGTATAGATTATAGGTGTCTCCAAAGGTCTTGACAAAGGTATAGGGAAATGGAGTTTTCCTCCTATTTCAACGCCTTTTATTCCACAATTCAAGGTGCTAAAGGGAACTAACTTTAAGGGTCATAGGTGAAAGCTCACAAAGATCTTAAAAATGAGAAGGTAGGTGCGATTTAGCATAGGATTGATTCTTCAATGGTTGAATTTTTGGGTGAGATTTCCCAATAAATAGAAAAAATTAAAGCCCTACTACCTATATATTAAGTATATTATGAGAAAATGTTTCCTAAGATTCAAAGAGTCTCTCCATATTTTGTCCATGAGATCCATGAAAACTATGTTCAATTGTCGATAATTAGTGTTAAGATATCATCCTTGATTCAAGGCACATACACCTCTTCAACTAGTGGTGGAGAGTCTAACTAATGAGTAGGCAAGGTTGTTCATTTACAAGGTTGGAATCAATCAAGAATTCTCCCTCTATGCCCAACTCTATGATGAGGAGTGTGCATAATGGATTTAATATTGTTAAAAATTACAAATATTGGATTATCTTGAAGTTCGAGTGATTGAAGTGATTGCCTCAACCTACAAATATTTAAAGGAACTATGTGTTTTTCAATGAGACCCTTGTGGTCAAGGAATTGTAACAGAGTAAGGCCTTATTGTTATTTTTAAGGGGTTGGCCTAGCCTCACCTATGTACTAACTTCTTTCGTCAAATGACAAATGAAACTTTGGTTATTGTTATAAGAAACTAAATTTCTCTCTTCTCACTTGTTTATAATGTATAATATTGATCCCCACAAATTAGATCATGTGATAAGCAACCTCTACTTGAAGGTTTTGGAGAAATTGTTCAATATTGTAAAATTTTACAATGTTTGTCTTTCACTAACTTTCTCATGAACGGGGCCTTTCAAAGTATTCTAAACAAATACCTGGAACAATCAATGCCAATATTATCCCTCTTTATTGACATTCATGGAGGAATGTTATTGTTGATAATAAAAATAGGTCACGCTAAGTAAGTAGATTTGAGATATCTGAATGGATTGACACTGCGAGCTACCAATGAAAGCCTAAGATTATAGAGAAACCAATGACCAAAACACTAATGAAGTGATGGGATAACATCAAAATCATTCAAGCAATTTAGCTAGGGGTGGTACTCCACTTAGAGTTTCAAGTGCGTAGTTTAAGATTCCATGGTCCTAATAAGCATATCATATGGCGAGGAATACATAACCCATTTCTACAAGAATTGTATCTTTGTGATATAGGGATCTATGAAGGAAAAACAATCTTCAATGAGGTGGAGATAATCTCCAACAACTTGGTCCATGCAATAGGTAAGTTCAATAATCATTTATTTGGTTAATGTTTCAAATTATTTATGTTCTCCTACCTATTGGATTCTTAAGTATGTTGTTTCAATCCATTCCCTAACATGTCCTTTGGGTTGGATGTAGAATGTATCTTGCAATCAATGTATTTTTGCCAAAATATTTAGAATTTGAAGCATATTCAGTACTATCCCAGGATTTGTAATGACTTTATTGCCACATTCTATAATTATCTTTGAGAAGGAGTGCCTCAGGTTCTCCTCCACAATTGTGGTTTCCTTGGAGTTGATTGGTAATAGATATATAACTAATAATGGAAGTTATATACGTGCATATGGAGTTACTAAGCCTCATTTTTCCTTCCAAATCATACTTTGGACATGCCCTTTCTAAAATAAATAACCTATCAAACAACTCTATATGGACTCAACATTACCATGAAGATTAGGGTGAATAGATAGTGGCCTTATTATCTTATTTTGTTGGTGCACACACCTTCCATGATTTTGGTTACATCATAATTAAGTTTAGAGGGAAAAAATATTACCATATAAATATGGAACCATCTACAATGCATGAACCATTCTTGTATCTATGTTTTTTTTTTTTTTTTTTTAATGTTAATGATATTTCTTACATGAATTTGTTGAAATGTTGACATTACTAGAAAAAATCAGAGAGTTGTAGGAATAACAACTTGGAGAAAGGAAGGAAATCATAGAAGAGTAGAAGTTGCAGAGGGATGGCGGGAAGGATCAAATACAACTAGGCAGGAAAGGAGCAAGGAAATCTGAGCAAGGGAGAAGGTGGAGATCATGAGAAGGAACTGGCAGTTTAAGTTGTCACACAAATATGAGTCAAAAGGAAAAAAGGAGAACCACAAATGGTTGTTTTAGTTATTGATGTAGAGCTATGAGATTACTTTGTATCTATCAGTTCATAAACCTGTGTATTGTTTTGTTGAGAAAGAGGCCCTGAGCCTGATGTAAGGTATTCACCACTCATTTAAATGATGAAGGTTGCTATTGGGACCATTGTGTGTTAGTTGCATGTTATTCTAGTTCTTTAATATTTTTATGTATGCTCATATTTTAAGTAGTCTCTCTATTATAGTATATATGGCATGTTGCAATTAGACTTCCTTGTAGAATGATTTAATGTTCTCTGTTCTTGATTCTCTAATATGATTCTCCCTGATACTAGATCTTGACACCCATCTAACTAAGGTTGTGACATGCTTCGGGTGAGATTCCCTAACCATTCTGGGTAAGGTGAAAATGATGTCGTTGCGCTAGAATACAATGGAGCCTTGTTGGCCCTTATGCCCAAACTCGGGGTCTCGAACTTGTTGCTATTTATGTGCCAACAAATAGTTCCGTTGCCAGGACCTTAAATTTGAAAAGGGGGTTTGGAATATGGTATAGAGGATCTTTAAGAAAGAACTACCAAACTGGTGGAATGAGCATGTAGACCAGTTTGTTTCTCAGCAAGCTCAACTCCGTCGACGAACAATTGGAGAAGAAATCATGTATTCGAAATCGACTAGTGATTAGTATGAGATATTCAGGTGCAAGTTCCTAGAAGAACTTTACAACTGGTTACAAACATTGCAAGTGAAAGGAAAGTCCAATTGATGAAACCCATCTTGTCATGCCTGGACTCAAGCAACTCTCCCTACACCACATCGCCTTGATACAAATCTGACGAGAGTGGTAGATTTCTGGGTACAGACCATAGTGGAAGGGTATATTATTGAATATGCAATAGAAATTGATCAGTATTTTTTGAAAGCTGAAGTCGTGTTCTAATCGAGGTTGCAAGGGAAGCTACATAAAGAGGTTACCTTATGGATTAAGGTTTTAATGGTGGAAGAGGGCTTGTTGGTGTTCCAGAAACCAAGCATGACAGTGTAAACACCTAGTATTGGGGGAAGGACCTAAAGGGAAGGATTCTATTGAGTGGGGAACTATGAGAATGTCACGAGGATGGATGCAGATGACTTTTGAAAGCCTGGGGATCTAAGAGTGCAAAGGAGAGCATGGATAGTGTAGAAATGGCTAAGGGCCATGTAGTCGATTTAAAGACAACATAAGGATTTTCACCAAGAAGGAGTGGTGTTAAGAGATCTGGAAGAGGGAGAAAGTATGGAAGGAAGTTTAGTGGGAAGGACAAAGACGACTGCAACCAAAGTGGGTTTGGAAGGTGATAGGGACCCACCCACACCAATGGAAATGGGGATAATTGGTAGCAGGGTGGATATGAGAACAACACTAGACATTGCACCACAATATGTCAGATTAATTGGAAATTCACCGAGGTACGAGATTTCCCTATCTTTAATGGTATAGATTCAGTAAATTCATTTATTAGCAAGATTGATGCAATGGTTATTGGAGAATATACAATACCTCTAATAAATATTGCATTGCAAGAGACACGACCAATATGGTGGGGATTTCACTGCAACTACCTCCGAGAATGGGAGAAGATCAAAATAGCCATGGAAGTAAGATTCAGACAAGTGGGGGAGTACGCTCAAGATTTCGTCAAATACAGGGGGGCTCTAATCCTCGATAACATTTACAAAATTGTAAGGAGAGATGGAATTGGGAAGGAGTTCCAAAGGAGTTATGGGTGCATGGTTTTATTCACACCTTGAGAACCTTTCCAAAATACTGGTATGTACAAGAAGAAATAAGGAAACATATTTGAGATTGGGACAATTTGGTTGATTAGTTTGTCAGTAGCTTTTGTTTTTAGACCGCAAAAAGTGGCTGATTGAGGTGTTGCAGGCTATCAAGCGGATTTTTCTCACCTTGAGTCAGCTAATGAGGGGTTCATAGATCATAAGACTTTACAACATATCTATGAGTCCATTTATCATGAAGCAATAAGTCTCTGGGAAGGTGGACAAAAACCCGAATAAAGATGATCTGGAGGAATTACGACATTTGTCATTCCACAAAACTGAACAGGAAAGGGATATCAATGATGTACCTATCAACAATTATCCACATTTACTCCCATTGAAGTTGCGGAAACATAACATTGGGACCAATGAAAAACCCAAGTTAGCCTCAATTGGAGATTTTAGGATAAGCATACTACAAAGGAAAATTTCAACCTCCCCGAAGAATATGAAGACTTGTTCCCTTCATTGATCATGAAACTGAAGGGGATCAAGGGAGATATAACGGGGATGAAAATCATACTAAACCATATGCCAAGCCAGTAAAGCATCGACCATACCCACTGAACCGGAGGGTTAAGGAGAAAGTGAAAAAAAAATAGACAAGATGCTAGTAGTAGGGCTTATATTTCTGATGGACGCGACAAAGTGGTTAAGTGTTATTGTGATATGATCCTATTGACTAATACTTTCTATTTATCAATATAGGGATGGAAGGTAGTGGATTTGGTCAAGCTTGATGTCCTTCATGGACCAAAGGTTAAACCAAAAATACTAAGGAACCTATTATACCTATCAAGAAATATGGTATTTGGAAACCCAAAGTGAACCAAAATATGCTCGAAGAAGAACTTATGAGTGGATTTTGTTGCGACAATAATCTTACAAGGTGCCAAAAATCCCATCCTAAGGAAGAAATCAAAAACAACAAAAAAACATTTGTTATCATGCTCGGTTGAGGGAAAACATGACATAAAATCTAGGGGCTCTAACTCCCAAGGATTATCTAGAGTAGTCAAAGGCCTACAATTGGTGTGGATGGTCATTTCCTTTCGTAGAATATAATTCTTCCACTACTTATAGGCTTTGGTAGTAGAATGTAGCTTGTTTTCATAAGTTGGGTATCTTTGAAACCCATCATAGAGTGTTTGGATATGATAGACCATTGAATGTTTGTGTCGTGTGGGCACTAAATCGACAACATGAGAGATTGGCTCATAGGGTCCCTATTGTGTAGCCATTCATTGAATAATGGTGTTGGAGATAATATTGTTTCCATAAAGAATAGAACCAGAAATAGGCTCTTGAACACCATCAATATCTACTGGAGGGGTTGCAATTAAAGAAATAATGAATATAAAAGTTGTGGTCAATAGGATAGGGATCATCAAGATGTTGAGCCATCCAATGTAAAGATGGTTTTCAGTGTTAGTGATCTAGTCACATAAAAGACCCCATAAATTTTGCTTTGGGATACCCCAAGATTTAATAAGTAATCCAAAGTGAGAGGATTCATTGATAAGGTGACAATGCCAACAACCCTGAGTTGACCCAAAGTGACACCTTGTGAGTCTTGCACAATCAGGGTGCCAATTTGAGCATCAAAAGGAGGCACAATTGCACAAGTGGAAACACCTTACATTTAGGGAACTTGGCCATAAAGCTTTATGTGTTTTTCCATTGAGGGTACCTTTAAAATTTCCTAAGGCAGAAATCACATATTTGGAGGAATTTTGGATGACTTGTCGCATTCCACTAGCTTCATGCATGAAGAGGTGCTCCCATCCTTTAAGAATATTTTGGAGAATTTCATGGCATAGTCAAGGGTCACATGTATAAAAGAAGAACACCATAGTTAAGAATATGAAAATTGGAATTTGTATGACGTGGCATAAAGGAGAAGGACATAGGTGAAGAGTACTCCATTTAGAAACATCTAAAATATTGTTTATGTCCTCTTTCCAAAGAAGAGAAGATACCTTGTGACAAATGGCCCAAATTGCCAACAGAGGAAGACTAGGGTAAGGGTTAATTTTTCTTTCACATGTTGAAAGACATGATGTATTTTAAGGCGTGTTTTGTTGTTGAGTTCACATATTTGGAAGCACAATTGTACAAGTGGAAAAATCTCACATTTAGGGCACTTGGATACAAATTTGCATGCATATTTTCTATTAAGGGTATCTTTTACATTCCCTAAGGCACAAATCAAATATTTCACTGGCTTCACACATGAAGAGGAGTTCCCATGATTTAAGAATGTTTTGGAGGGTTTTCATGGCATAGTCAAGGGTCACATTTACAAAATAATAACTCTCAAGTCAAGAAGATGTAAACTATGCTGCCAAGGGATTGTTAGACGTGGCAGGTGTTATGGCATGTCGAGATGTAAACTATGTTGCTTAGTTGTATTATGGCCATGGTTAGATGTGAGCCTTGACTTGGTAACTTGTAACTTGTTAAGTGGGATAAGTTGAAATTGGACATGAGTAGCCTAAGAAGAGTTATATTCAGTTCTTAGGTGAACAAATCAAAATCTAGTTGTAGTAACCGTAACTTGGTCAAGTTGTTGTAGTCGATGGAAGACTTGGTTGGGTTCCCAAGTCCCAAAACAAGTAAGGGTAGTTGTGAGGGCATGATAATTAAGGAGTGTTGGGGTGTGCCAAGGAATGAAAAGGAATGCTAACACATGCCAGACAGTTTCAATGCATGTTGAGGGGTGTTAGGGAGTTCCAAACCATCAGAAGGGAGAGCTAGGTAAAAATGCATGGAAATGGATGAATAAGAGTGTGTTCCAAGGAGTGTTAATTGATTCCAAGTGTCTCAAGGATAAAGTGTGTTAGGATAAGGTTAGAATAATAATTGTAGGAGGCAATCCTATGGTTATAATAAGGGGTTAGACAAAGCAGTTTTAGACAAAGGGATACTTTGGGTTGGGCACAACATTTATTTTTCCAATGATTTGGTTGGGTTCCCAAGCCACAAAAAAATTAAGGCTATCTATGAGGGAATGAAAGTTAGGGAGTATGAAGGTGTGTCGAGGAATGTCAGGAGTTACTAGCACATACTAGATGGTTCCAAAGTATTATAGGCATGCCAAGATGTGTCAGGTGCTAGGGTGTGACATGAACACATGCTAGGGAGTGTGGGGACGAAGTGCCAGGGAAACACAAGGGAGCACCAGTTCCAAATGCATGGAAATGAAGTGTCAGTGAGTTCCAAGTGTGCCAAGGAGGGAGTGACAAGGTATGATAGGTAGTTCCAAGGCATGCTATAATTCTAGGTAAGCATACCAAGATGTGTGAAGTGCCAAGGTGTGCCAGTGCATGCTAATGAGTGTTAGGGAGTACCAGGGAAACACAAGGGAGCACTAGGTAAAAATGCATGGAAATGAATGAATAAGAGTGTGTGACAGGGAGTGTCACTAAGTTCCAGGTTTGTTAAGGAGGGAGTGACATGGTATGATAGGCATCGCTAAGTCATGCTAGAGTGCCAGGTGCCAAGGTGTACAAAATGGGTATTAACACCAACACTAGGTGCCAAGTGTCAAGTGTCAATGCATTCTAAGTGCCAAATCTTCCTCTGTTTCTTCTCATCTAGTTTCCAATAATTGATCTCAAATAACTTTAATATTAAACCATGCCAAAGCATACCAAGTCATCTCATTGCATGCCAGACATGCTACGACTTTCCAAGTTCCAACACGTACCAAGTGCCAATGTGCGTCAGGGAGTTTGATGCATGCTATGAAGTGACAAAGCATATTGAAGAGTGCTAAAGTGTGCTAGAGAGTGCCAATGCATGTTGAGGGGTGTTAGGGTGTACTAGGACAACACAAGGGAGCACTAGGTCAAAATGCATGGAAGTGAATGAATATGAGGGTGTGTCTGGGAGTGTCAACGAGTGTTAGTTGTCATGCTAAGGAGGGAGTGACAAGGTATGCTAAGCACGGGTAATGAATTCCAGGGAATATCAGGGAATTTCAAGAAGTTATAGAGTGTTCTAGGTAATTTCGGGTTGTGCTAACATGTGCCAAATAGTGCTAAGGCATGCCAAGTGCTAAGACATGCAAGGATGTATAGGGTGCCAGAGTATGCCAATATGCGTCATGGAGTTTCAAGGAAAAAAAAGGAATAACCAAGCTAAAATGAAAGCAAATGAACACATAAGAGGGTTAATAATTCGAGACTTTATATTTTTCAAAAAGGGCATGCTAGGCACACTAATAATATGTTCCAATACATGCCAATTTCTAGTGTGTGCCAAGTGCTAATGTTTTTCAATGTAATATTATGCCAAGGTGTTCCAGGGAATGTTAGGGACTATAGGGCATGCCAACACATGATAGGGGAATGCTATGTTATGCTAGGGCATGCTAACGTGTGCTTGCGTTTCATACTCATGGCAAGATGTTCTAGGTACAAAGATGTTCCAAGACATGCAAGGTGCCAAGGAATGTTAGTGTACTATTCCAAATCATGTTAAGGTGTGCCATGAGTGTTGAGGAGTGCTAGGTATCTCTCATTAATAGAATTGATAGATGTTGATTATGTATTAAATAATATAGTTCCTACACACACTAGAGGAACTTTATTTAAAGGAAATTTGCTAGATAATAAACCTCATAGAGATGAATCATGTGTTGACTCATAGGAAAAATATATTCTTATGACTTGAGGGAAATGATACACACTAATTACTTCCTAACAATTTGAATGACTATTATAACCACTATGACCTTGGACACATAATGAAAAATACTCCACAACATTGGTCTCAAATCATAATATTTAAAAAAAAAATATAGTAACGGGTACATAGCATCATCAAAAACTGATTGGAATGATCAATAATGAAGTATATTTTTTGACTGTCACCAAAAGTAACGAAAAAGAGCATTGGTGAGGGTCAGTAAAAGATCGTCACTAGAAGTGTCACCAAAGAGAGAATTAGTGATTGGCCTTTAACAACCCTCACCAAAAGTGTCACCAAAGAGAGAATTAGTGACGAGCCTTTAACGACCCTCACCAAAAGTGTCATTGAAAATGGATTTGGTGACAAACCTTAAAGGACCATCACTATATACACTTACAACAACGTTTTTTAAATACTGTCACCATATGCGACATTGGTGACGTACCTTAAAGGTCCGTCACAAGCATGAAGCATCATCAAAAACTCATTGGAATGATCAATGATGATGAACATTTATTGACCGTCACCAAAAGTAACCAAAAAGATCATTGGTGATGGTCAATAAAATATCGTCACTAGAAATGTCACCAAAGAGAGAATTAGTGATGGGCCTTTAACGACCCTCACCAAAAGTGTCATTGAAAATGGCTTTGGTGAGAAACCTTAAAGGACCATCACTATATACGATTACACCAACACTTTTTTAAAGACCGTTACCATATGCGACATTGTTGACGAACCTTAAAGGTTTGTCACAAGCATGACCCTCACCAATGACCTTTTTTCTTGTAGTGTGCTCTAGTCACCAAGCAAGCATGACTTTGTTTCCAAGCAAGCATATTACAAATAATAGTTAGAAGAGTATGATACATGTGAAGTTACAAGTCTCTGGTTTATTGCTTGGAAGAAAAGGTATGTATGTATCTATAGTGATTTCATTTAGATCAAAGCTCTTGTAGACCACAACTAGAGGAAATGATCATATATATGATTGGTTGAAAATCATGTATCAATATTTGTCATGAAAATATGAATAAGACTATGATATACCCTTAAAAACATTATTAGACTTGTATCAAAGTTGTCTTTCATGAAAAAGTTTGATCTATTTGCTTGTAAAAGAGATCCTTGAAGATTTCTTTATAGGAAAGCTATAATACATTTTGAAAGAGTTCACCTAACAAGTTCATTAGTGAGATACACTACAAGTATGTAGCATGAAAACATCACAATTCAGATGATATATATGTGAGTGTGTGTGTGATGGACATTTGAAGTATGACATAACAAACTTGAAGATGTTGCATCGTATATTTGGAAGTAGGACTTTATTGATTCCTTTTTTTGTAATAATACTTGCACTATTAAAGACCCTGAAAGAAGCATTGCATTGATTGTTCATACTAAGGTATTTTGATGGGACAGATTTTGCTCAATCCTAAAGTTTATTCCTTGCATTCTATGGAAATTGAAATTTAGACTAAAGATCATTGTCATGGAGAAAGTTCATGGATATTACCTTCACTTTTAACTTGATAAGTTGACAATGAAGAAGCCAATTAGTTTCTATCCAAGTTTGAACACCAAATATCTCTAGAGAAAAATAAGTCATTTGCAGATATGGCATCATTCTTATGAAAGGGTTGAAATCAATATTAGACAAAAATATATGGTTACTAGAATTGTTGAAGGAGTAACAAAGTATGTTATGGGCATGTCATATTTCTCTTGATGAAGACATCTCATTAGAAGATTACCAATATTGACTAGAATATTCTTGATTGTTTGCTAAAGCATTAGAACTTTATGACTATTGGACATTTGGATATGGAAAGAGAATTTGTACATGACAAATCCTATCAGACTTGCAAAGGGTATAAAATGAGTATTGTAAAGCTAGGGTTTTGTAAACCCTAGATTAATCTTGAAGGACAATGAAACCCTAAGGTTTGGAGGTAAAACCTTAGATCTAAACATAGATTAATGTTTTTGCTAAAATGAAGAAATTATAGCTCATGGATGGAAGAAATGACATCATGCTAAGGATGAGGATGAGATTGATAACGTTTCAAGATAGATACAAGAAGGATAATATAAAAAGGGAGATGACATTTCATGCTATCCTCAAAAGATAAATATTCCTGGATTATTATTGTTGTTTTACTATTAGTTAGTCTCTTGTCATTGTATCCTTTGGTTGGTTGTAATTATTCTTTCATGCCTCCTAGTGAGGATTGTAGGTACAAAGTTAAGGCTTCCAAGGCTTTGGAAATAGATGGAAATTGTGGAGGAACAAAGCAAAACTCGTGACAAGAGGACTCTCCCAGAATCAATGTTATACTAGATGAAATTTGAGCTCAGAGGGAGCAAGTAGATCAACAATTTTGAAGTATACCTTCATTACACTAAAGAGCAGCCAATGGTGATTTCCAAACGTATCTACAAGATTTAACATGCAACATATGACAACATATACAAGTAAAAAGAGAGAATTAAGAATAGAAGGTTCTCCCAGAAAGAGGGAGAGGATCATGATAAGGCACCAGGTACACTTACGTTAGAAATATTATCATTATTGCACCAGGTGGATGCAAAGATAAATTTTTTCTAAATAATTGAAGAGGAAGAAATGCACATAGAGCTACCTTAGGGCTTTGAGATACATGAGAAGAAGTTTCATGATTAAAGAAAGTTTTGTACAATCACAAGCGACAGGTTGGGCTTGATGTTCCTAGATTGATGAATATATGACGAGTCTTGTTTGATCTTATTATTATATGATTTTCCTTTGAAAAAAGAAAAAAGACTCATGTGTCAAAGGGATAAACTATGGTAGAAATAATTTCTTTTGTAACTGAGGCCAGAGCAATCAGAGAGACTTGTTTTAGCTTTAGAGGGAGTGGAAATTTGATTTTGAGATGATGGTATATCAGGCTAAGGGATCAACTAGAATTACCATAACAAGAGATTTTTCAGTGTGAGAGGGGAGCACCTATTTATGGTGATAGGAAATAAGTTGTGGTGTTGGATCCAGTGAAGGAAATAAAATACTTTATGGTTGATCCAAGGCATGTTGATCAAAATGTGTTGCAGTAACAAGCATGTTATAATTGGTCATGGCATAGTCAGTTATGGTTGGAGATATTCTCAAATAGTAAAGTACACATGCAAGGATTCACAGTTTCAAAGAGTGCATGAGACATAAATAGTTCATCAAAATATTGCTTCAGTTTGAGCTCCGTTATGATTTCTTGGATGAGCAAAAAGCAGTCATCTATCACACTCAATATTATAGAGGCCGAATATATTATAGCTGGATTAGAAAGTTGAGAAGCAATATGGATTCAAAGGCTACTTGCTATATTGGCTTGATCAAGTGCAGGTGACGACCATGATGATAGTTTAAAGCACAATGAGATCTAGTACCAAGACATGGTACAAAAGGAAGTAGTGTGGCTTTAGTTCTATTCTATAGTCAAGTGAATTCCTGACAAAGCATCTATATATGATGAAGTATATATAATTTCAGGACAAGGTTTAAGTGATTGAGAATTTATCTCTCAACAAGAGGGAGTGATGAAATCACAACAACCAATACTGTCATTCTCCATGGGTTAGGTTGACCAAGATTAGGGAAAATGGTATAGAATGATAGCATCAGGGGCATATGTTTTCTCTGTGTCAACTATGTGGACCATATTAGAGAGAATAGTCCAATAGATGACAATCAATCTTCTTGTGTCAATTATGTTGACCAAATTAGGGAGAATGGTTCGGTAGAGGACAAACATTCTTCTTATGTCAAGTATATTGACCAGAATTAGGAAGAAAGGTTTTAGAGGCCCAAAATAACTCAGTTGAGAGGTTTCCTTTCAACATTAGGTTCAAAATACTCTCCAGATAGGTGAGTGAGATCATTTAGCATCATGGTCTATAATGAGGCCTTTGGATTTGGGACTAGATTACTCAAATGGATTAGGTGTGTGCCTAGGGTTTTACCACAAGTCAAAGAGATTAACCAGGATGATGGTGAACTAGGACTAGTCAATATACCATGGGTCAAATATTCCGAGCATAATCATTGTGACCAGTTGATGCTAAATATATACCATGTGTTAGGAGTACCAACCATGATTATGGTGAGGATGCACCATAGCTTAGAGTTACCAACTGAAAATATGGTAAATTATTGATGTTGATGATTTACTATGTGTCACAGTTGTTGACCAAATTATGGTAATTGGATAGTGTTTATGTTGTTGATTTACCATGTGTCAAAGTTGTTGACCAGATTATGGTAATAAGATGATGTTGATGTTGATGAATTATTATAACCTCTTCTTAGAGAAATTTGTCAACACGAGAACATCTAGATAGTCATTATGAATACCTCCCTAACTAAGAGGGAGTGTTGAATTTTGTAGCTATGGTCTGTCTCAGTAATTAATATTTCTAGCCCTTGATGTATTTTTAATGATAAATCTATAACATGTTCTTCATGCTATTTTCAAAAGAAAAATTGCAAGGCATGTTCTTCATGTCCTTTTCAAAAGAGAAATTTTGAATTTCTTTTTTGGTTCCAAGAAGCCAAGTCGACCCTCCCCCTAGTCAAGTCAGCCTAGCCACAAATTCATCCATTTGGCTATAAAATCTACCATATATGAGGCACTCAACCTCCTTCCAAAGCAAGTAATTCAGATCACGTCTAAAGTAGAATCCAATCATTTGAGGAAAAAAAAAGAAAGGATGAATATGAGGTAAAAGACAAGATGAATTTGAGGCTTGTTCTAAAGTTTAAGTGCAAGATTAAATCTCTGATAGAAACATATCTAAATATTTATGGAAGGGATGAATCACTAAAATATATGAAAGGGCATCATGATCAAGTTTCTTTAAGCATAGTATGAGGCCGAATTTTTTCCCTAGCAAATCTCTCTATACCAAATTCAATAGGAAGACTTATGATTGAATAGGAGGCAGTTGGACCAGGTTTGACTAAGCTTTCTTTATTTCTTAGTTTGACCTATGGTTGAATAGATGATATTAGGTGTCCCTTATTGAAATGAAGAATTTCTCTAAGGAAAAGGTTGTTGGGTTTTTCCCCCAAATGGGTTTTCCCAGGGTAAAAATCTTGTGTTCTTGTTTGGATGTCTCTTTATGATCCTACTGGCATTTTGTTTTACTATTGCCATCCTTTGTGTAATTTCTTTATAATGAATATGAATGTAAGAAAATATTAACCTAAGAGAAATCATAACAATTAATTATCAATTTAGAGAATCCTTGAAAAATCAACAATTTCACCCCCCGATATTAATTTGTATTACCTATGGGAGGTCATTATTCACATCCACTTCCACACATATTCTGACATAGTAGTACAATTTTTTTTTTGGTTATACTCAATCAATAAATCCCCCCAATTTATTCCTTACATCTTGAAGGGTATCCTAAAACATAGCTTAAAATGAGGCATTCTAACCCACATATGGGCCAACACAATCTCTTCTTCTAGCTTGAAAACATGAGATCACCATCTAAGAAATAAACCCTTAGATACCATGACGTAGGGTCAAAAGTAGAAGATAAAGTCATACTATTTCTTATCATTGAATATAAAATTGAAACAACCTCTTCCCAAGGAAAATAAAATACATGTCCTTAGAGCTTCGAAGCTCATTGTCTTACCACCCATGAGCATATGGATCTTGCATTAGGCCATAGGCTTGTGAAATTTTGAGCCAATATGTCTATCTAAGGGACAACATCCATCCTTTTAACAAATCTATTTTTCATTTAGTGAGCTCCTTAGATTGGATTTAAGGTGCTAACTCGTGATTTGAAATCTTCAATCTCTGCTTATAGATCATCCACCATTACGAAAACCTAACCACATCAATAAGGTAGTTGAATCAAGATTTAATAGTGAGTTATATTTAAAATTGTGGAACTCAAAAGTGAACATAGGATGTGGCTACATAGTTCTGAAACAAGATCCTGCCTATAAACACCAACAAAACAATTAATGCTAGGGTAAACCATATCCATGGGAGGATTCACTCTACATCCATAAAACTCACATAATTGTCACTGTTGTTGCACATAGTGCTGTCATTTATGTCAAAGGGGATGTCCAAGGCAACAATAGTATCGTTCATGCATCAAAGAAAGCAGTATAACAATTCATTAAGTGAAGTCAAAGAGGAATGAAGTTTATTGAGTTTTTGAACAGGTTATGATGTTCAAATGAGCCTATTGTTAACATGCTTGGATAGTTCTCATCGAGATATTTCCAACAATATATCCCACTATGAAAAAATCCTCTCGGATTAGAATTTATTGCCATTTGAAAATCAACGCTTGTAAAGGATCAAAACCATAGTGAAAAAACCCACTAACATTAATTCGTTAAATATTGTGCAACTTTTGATGGATCCATTGTGGATGATGACTAGAAAAACATGATGTTTTGTGAGGTTAAAATTCACACACCTTGCTTAGATCAAATGGTGAATATCCTCCAACGTGTGCACTAGTTAACTAGGAGCGACCCTACAACAATGTCCAATGTAGTTATGACACGTCACAGAATCTGATTAAATAGTGGTGAGCTAGTCTTAGTATGACATGTGATGCTTTTTGGTTGGCTAGAAATGATGACATTAATGAATGATGTTGCTCTTAGAGGGAATTTCATGTGTCATGTCCAAATGGAAATTTTTGGTTGGCTAATCAATCAAAATGAGAAGACACATGACACCCCTCACGCCTTGCCATGTGGCATGATGACATCATGATGATGTCATTATGTGGATGGTCAATGACCATATGGACTCAATCACATGCACAATCAACTGATAGCTTGGGGGCTAGGCCCAAAGGGCCATGGTGCAAAGGTTAAGGCCTCATTTACATGCATGGTCATATGGTAGCTTGAGGGTTAGCCCTGAAGGGCCATGGCACAACAGTTAAGGAATCATTTATATGCCTAATCATATGCTAGCTTGGAGACTGGGACCAAAGTTCCATAATGAAAATATTAATTCTTTGGTTACACACAGGTCATATGTGGGCCCATACAAACCATAAATCATAATAACACTATAAATACACAAGTCCTCAATTCAAGTGAAATAATGAATGATTGATTGATCATACAAAGTATATACATGAGGTTCAAAATAAATGGTAGCCAACTATCTATGGAAGTTATTTGTAGTTTTTTATTTGATCCAATGTATAGTTGTTTTGTTGGAGATCCATTGGGAGTGACTTGTTTGTAGAAGTCATTTGTGGTGTTTTTGTCGAGCCAGTGTGAAATTCATATGTAGTGGTATGATGTCAGGTTCTCCATGAGCCAGTGGTTATGATATGTTTGCAAGGTCGTTATGCAGGAAATTTAGTGGCAGTGTTATGTATAGGAAGGAGTGAATCCCCACTAGGAACTACAGTGAGCCAATGATAGTGTTATGTCTGCAAAATTCGTATCAAGTGTTGATCGGAGGAGTGAGTCCCCGCTAGGAACTCCAATGAGCCAGTGGTAGTATATATATGCATAAGTAATATGTAGTGTTGATTAAAGGAACAAACCCCCACTGGGTTCAATTTTGTTTTAAAGTCCCTTGAGCCAGTGATCGATTTGTCACGAGTCCAGGGTCAGTTTTATGTTGGAACCTCCTTTAGCCAGTGCAACATTTTATTAGAGGAATGAGTCCTCACCGAGAATCTCTGTGAGCTTGTGGTTGTGATCTATCTACAAAGAATTTTTTCATAGGCTGGTTGGAGGATCAAATACTTGTCAGTGTATGATTTTATATTACATGGAGCTCAAATGAGCCTTTATATCAACATCAGTTATAAGTTTCCAGCTTATATATATCTTCGACGATTACATCCCACGACTCATAACTCAAGTTAGTTGGTTTCCTTTGTTGATTTGGTTCATGCAGGTTGTGGGTTTGAGTTCAATTAGACTTAGTCAAAATTATTTTGTATAAGGGCTATTAATGCACCTAAGTTATTCATTTGATTGAATAGTTAATATTTTCCGGTGACTGCAAATAGTTGTTTTGTAGAATGAGCCCAAAATAACCCATTTTGTAGCATGATTAATTTTTATATGGGTTTTATGTAGTTTCAAAAAGTTTTTGGTGCTTTTTGGGCTCATTTTAAGGCAAATTGGATTCCAGAAGAAGCAAGATGATCAGGGTGTAGTGGTGAATATTCCTAGAGGCATGACGACTCTGGATGATGTATTTTTGATGTTCATAGTTCACGTTATGTGTTTTGAGAGCTTATTAGCAGGTTGTAGTTGATGTTAAGTTTATGACAAAAACATGTTTCGGGAAGGTTCTATGTCACTAGACTGATGAGAAGGTTTGGACAATGTTTGGACATGGTATGACATGTTAACATTAGTATGACATCAACAATTTTTTAGTCTAAAGATTTATATTGATTAAAGAGCATGTGGATCCACTTTGAAATACTTTGAAAAGAGGTCCACAAGAAGTTGAAGAAGGAGGTGGATTCCTCCATTGAGGTTGAAGCCTCAATTAAGTCAAATCCTTAATCAAGTTAAAGCCTACAACAAGTCAAATCATGCTAATCTCAGAGATTGGTGCCTCAATCAAGTTGTAGCCTACAATGAGTAGCTTGTTAGACATTTTACTTCCTCAATAAGGTTGTATCCTACTGTAAGTAGTTGCTTGTATATCTTGGGGGTGGGTGCCTCGAGTAGGCTAGTGCTTGCAAATCTATGTAATGAATTGAAGTAGCAGAATTGGAAGAATTTGTGGTTTTATCTCGTATGGGTTTCCATGTAAAATCTTATGTCCTCTTATGTTTATGTCACGAATTCTTGATATATTTTTAATGTGATGATAACTTGATGATGCATTGTTCTATTTATTGATATACTGCAAATTTTTATGATTCATTGCTACATAATTGTTCATTGATGAAAATTTGCGAAATGATAAAATTGTTGCTACACTAATTCACCCCCCCTCTCAGTGTGATCTTTGGGATAACAAGTGCTATCAAAGCATGTTGCCTTTATGAAAAGTTAACTATTGGAAGGTTTATTTAAGGAAAATATGACCATGACCAGAGTAATAAGCGAGCCCCCATTGTTTGATGGATCCAACTATGTGTTTTTGAAGATAAGGATAGAGACCTATGTCATCTCGTTGGTAGAATATATTGGGGAAATTTTAGAGATCAATTATAAAGTTCCCAATTCTATTCCGATATCTGAAATTATAAGGTACTCTATACATCCAATGCTCAAGCTAATCATGCTATTCAAAATGGTTCACCAAATTTAGAATTTTTCAAAGTAATGTAGTGTAATTCAGCTCATTTCGTATGGAATAAGCTCAAAACTTATTATGAAGGGGATACAAAGGTAAAAGAAGCTAGGCTACAATCTCTCAAGGCCTAATTCGAGAGTTTAAAGATGGAAGAGGATGAGGATATTGCTTCATATTTTCTTCAAGTAGACAACGTTGTTAACTCCATTACAAGTCTTGGTGAAGAAGTAAAAAATGGTGCTATTGTTTGAAAGGTATTCAGATCTCTTCCATCAAGATTCAATCCAAAATTATCAACCCTTAAAGAACTGATAGATGTGGATATGCCTCATCAAACACTTCCAACATATGAGCTAAGAATAAAGGAGGAAAAATTGGGAGTCAAGGAAGTAGCATTCCAAGTAGCCAAACAAAAGAAAAATCATGAAGATAAAGCATACTCTAACTTTGGTGAAGAAGAAGCCAAGTTTGTCCAAAAGTTGAAAAGGGGAACCGACAAGTTCAAAGGTAAGATCCCTTTCAAGTGCCTTGAATGTGGAAGGATAGGACTATATGCTTACAAATGTACTTATGTCAAAAGGAATGATAGTGATGATGAGTCAAGATTCAAGTCTAAGCATCAAAGAAGAATCAAGATAATAATAAGAAGAATTTCTACTCAAAATAAGAAAGTGACAATGAAAGAAATGAAAATGTGACCGATGATGAAAGGGATGAAATATTATTCATCACTGAAACAGAAGAACCTAAAGCATAAACATATTACGAAGGATAATTTAGAAATACATTGACGGAAATAAAGACCTTTAGAAAGAGGTAAGGATAATTAATGAAACAACTCCAAGACAAAGAGTAGAATGAGGAGACTATTCTTTCTCTTAAGGTTGATCTATAAGAAGATAAAATGATAAAGGAATTTTTGTCAGAACAACTACATGAGAAAGGAGAAATTTGTGAAAGCCTAAAGGAAGAAGTTGTCCTCTTGAAAGAAGAATTGGAGCAACTCAAATCAATGCTTCATAAAGGGACCGAATCTCTATATCACACTCTCAACAGGAAAAGGTATCCCCTCATTAAAATAGGTCTTGGTTATTAGGGAAGTTGTGTGGCATCCAGGAAAAAAGGCCTCCCAAGCTCATCAAATGAAGATCATCCCAAGAAGCTTGATAAAAAATTAATTACATCCATCAACAACCCCCTTGAAGGTCCTAAGAAAATGAGAAAACAATGTAGGAATATCAATTTCAATAAATCTCAAGATGATGATAGGAAGTAGGAAGGTACATTCAATTCACAAAGAGAAAGGAGCCAGAATGAAGGAAAATAATCTCCCATGACAAAGAATCTTCATAAAGGATCTACAAGTAACAATGAAGTAGCTGGTGGAAATAAACATACAAATCAGGCTCCTCCAAGGAATAACTTCATAATATAAATATATCCCTATACATTCAGGTATCAAAACAAGTTCTTTGGTTATTGTTTCTCATGTACAAAATTTGGGCACAAAGCACAAGATTGCAGGACCTATGATATGATCAGATATAGAGGATATGAAAAAGTGCATAGATTGAGGGTTATGGATCAAGTTAGAAGAACACATCTTCCATTTCCACAAATGTTGAAGCCCAATATTATGTGTTATATATGTCACAATGAAGGACACACCACACATGCTTGCAGACTCAAGAGATAAGCACTTGCCTTTAATCTAATAAGAAACACTATGGGACGAAGGATGAGAC
This sequence comes from Pinus taeda, assembly GCA_000404065.3. Lineage (NCBI taxonomy): Eukaryota > Viridiplantae > Streptophyta > Pinopsida > Pinales > Pinaceae > Pinus > Pinus taeda. The sequence goes on along the minus strand of APFE031527355.1, from coordinate 44,594 downwards.
ATGTAGAACCAAGGTTGGATTGGAATCCTTAAAGATAATCCTTTGGGGAAGGCTTCTTCAAGATTAATATTTTTCGAATCAAAACTTGAAGAAACAACCCTATGCAAGAATAATGATTACTTTGACAATGACAAGGGAAGATTCCATTTATATTGGTTAGTATGACTTGATGGTGATATCTCATATGCAAAGTAAGGTGAAGATGATAACATGCATGTACAAGTAGATAATTTATGCAAGTTCACCATGAAAAACAATGAAAGGAGTAGATGAGCAGTGCATGAAAACCATAGTCTCAAGGGGAGACTCTAACAAGTCCATAGGAAAGAAGCATTGGAAAACATGGTTTCGGGGTGAGACTCTAACAAGAGAGATCGATAACAATTGGTGAGAATTGGTAGGCACTTATAGGAAAAGGAAGCATGGTCTCAAGGGGAGACTTTGTCAGGTTCATAGGAAAGTACAAGAACAAATGAGGAAGCCTTAGAAACAGGTTCATAGGGGGAGACTTCATTAGTTTGTGAGTATTGATAGGACATATAGAATGTAAACATCAATAAATATGGTAGAAAAAGTAATATAATCTCAGGGAAACTATACAAGATTAGGTTCACATGTAGTTATAGAAGCATTGGTAGATAGCTATGTCCATTTGCCATTGATGTCAAAGGGGGAGAGTATGCAGACATTGATGAAGAATTTAATAGGAAGATTGGAGGAGAGAATGTAGGTATTTATATAATAAATAAAGAAGAAGGCATCTTCGTAGTTAGATAGGGGGAGTCATCAATAATATGTCAAGGAGAGTTTGATGAATGCAAAGAAAAACTTGGCCTATGGACATCAATGACCATCAATGTCTGGTGGTGTTGCCATCAATGAAAAAGGGGGATATTGTTGCACACAATGTTGTCATTGGTGACAACAAATGTCATTGATGTGAAAGGAGGTGTCTAAGACAACAACAATATTGTTCATGCATCAAAGAAAGTAGTATAATATCTCATTAAGTGATATCAAATATGAATGGACTTTTTATTTATTTATTTTTAT
>APFE031527355.1:17809-43205 GCA_000404065.3 Pinus taeda | reverse complement strand
ATTTTGTGGACAAGGTTATTATGCTCCAATGATCCTATTGTCAACATAGTTGGAAAATCCTCGTCGTTTCCTTTCCAATGATATATCCCACTTTGAAAAACTCCTCTCGAATTAGAAGTTATGTGGAATTTAAAAATCAACACTTGTAAATGATCAAAACTATAATGCAAAAACCCACTAACATTAATTCGTTAAAAATGTGCAACTTCTGGTGGATCCATGGTGGATGATGATGAGACCAAATTGATGCTTAATGGGGTTAACATTTATGCACCATACTAATATGAGACATTGAATTTATGCCAACATGTGCACTAGTCAAGTTAGAAGCAATCTTGGTACAATGTCCAATTTTTTATGACACATGGCACAATTTGATCAGACAATGGTGAGCCAGTCTCGACATGAAATGTGGCATTATTTGGTTGGAAAGAAATGATGACATGACTCCGCTAGGGACTACCATGTGGCAAGTCCAAATGGAAATTTTTGGTTGGTAAATCAGTGAAAATTGAGGTGACATGTGGCACCCTTCATGGCCTACCATGTGGCATGATGAAATCATGCTGATATCATCATGTAGAAACCCATTGACCAAGGGAACTTGATCACATGCACAATCATATGATAGCTTGGGGCTAGGCCTGAAGCATGGTCTCAAGGGGAGACTTTGTCAGGTTCATAGGAAAGTACAAGAACAAATGAGGAAGCCTTAGAAACAGGTTCATAGGGGGAGACTTCATTAGTTTGTGAGTATTGATATGACATATAGAATGTAAACATCAATAAATATGGTAGAAAAAGCAATATAATCTCAAGGAAACTATACAAGATTAGGTCCACATGTAGTTATAGAAGCATTGGTAGATAGCTATGTCCATTTGCCATTGATGTCAAAGGGGGAGACTATGCAGACATTGATGAAGAATTTAATAGGAAGATTGGAGGAGAGAATGTAGGTATTTATAGAATAAATAAAGAAGAAGGCATCTTCGTAGTTAGATAGAGGGAGTCATCAATAATATGTCAAGGGGAGTTTGATGAATGCCAATAAAAACTTGGCCTATGGACATCAATGACCATCAATGTCTGGTGGTGTTGCCATCAATGAAAAAGGGGATATTATTGCACACAATGTTGTCATTGGTGACAACAAATGTCATTGATGTGAAAGGAGGTGTCTAAGACAACAACAATATTGTTCATGCATCAAAGAAAGTAGTAGAATATCTCATTAAGTGATATCAAATATGAATGGATTTTTTATTTATTATATTATTTTTATTTTATTTTAGTTTTATTTTATTATTTATTATTTATTTATTTATTTTATTCATTTTATTATTTTTATTATTTATTTATTTATTTTTTTTTTTTATTTTATTTTTTATTTTATTTTTTTTATTTATTATTTATTTTTATTATTTTTATTATTTTATTATTTATTATATTTTATTATTCTTATTATTTTATTATTTATTTTTTATTATTTATATTTATTTATTTATAGTATTTTATTATTATATTATTATATTATTAATATATATATTATTATGTATATATTCTTAATAATTATATAATATATATATATATATTATATTATATATATATATTTTATTTTTTTTTTTATTTTTTTTTATTTTTTATTTTTTTTTTTTTTTTTTTTTTATTTTTTTATTTTTTTATTTTTTTTTTTTTTTTTGTGGACAAGGTTATTATGCTCCAATGATCCTATTGTCAACATAGTTAGAAAATCCTCGTCGTTTCCTTTCCGATGATATATCCCACTTTGAAAAACTCCTCTCGAATTAGAAGTTATGTGGAATTTAAAAATCAACACTTGTAAATGATCAAAACTATAATGCAAAAACCCACTAACATTAATTCGTTAAAAATGTGCAACTTCTGGTGGATCCATGGTGGAGGATGATGAGACCAACTTGATGCTTAATGGGGTTAACATTTATGCACCATACTAATATGAGACATTGAATTTATGCCAACATGTGCACTAGTCAAGTTAGAAGCAATCTTGGTACAATGTCCAATTTTTTATGACACATGGCACAATTTGATCAGACAATGGTGAGCCAGTCTCGACATGAAATGTGGCACTATTTGGTTGGAAAGAAATGATGACATCAATGAATGACATGAATCCTCTAGGGACTACCATGTGGCAAGTCCAAATGGAAATTTTTGGTTGGTAAATCATGAAAATTGAGGTGACATGTGGCACCCCTCATGGCCTACCATGTGGCATGATGAAATCATGCTGATATCATCATGTAGAAACCCATTGACCATGGGCACTTGATCACATGCACAATCATATGATAGCTTGGGGCTAGGCCTGAAGGGCCATTACACAAAGGTTAAGGCCTTAGTTATATGTATTGTCATATGGTAGCTTGAGGGTTAGGCCTGAACGACCATGGTGTAGAAGTTAAGGCATCAATTATATGCCCGGTCATACAATAGTTTAGGGGTTAGGCCCAAAGGGCCTTAACACAAATATTAAGACTTTGGTTACTCACTTGTCATATGTCAGCCCATACAAACCCGAGACCACAACAACACTATAAATACATAATCGCTTGATCTAATTGAAACAATGAACGATTGATTGAATATCATATGAAATATATCTTTAAGGCTCATATTCAATGGTAGCCATTTGTCGGTGGAACTTTTTTGTAGTGTTTGCGTCGAGCCAATGCTAATTGCTTGTTTGTAGAAGTTGTATGTAGTGTTGATCATCAGGTTCTCCTATAAGCTAGTAGTTTGGATCTATCTATGGAATCATTACATCATAAAGTTGGTGGGAGTGTTTTGTATGCAAAAGTCAGATGTAGTGTTGATTAGAGAAGTGAGTCCCAGCTGTTAGCCTCCACAATGTCCCAGGTTGAGAGGAATCGATGGAGGTAACCACATACCAAGCTTTCAGTATGGTAGCTAGCCCTACCAAACTAGAGAGGGTTCTCTGTAAGATCACAACCAAAAAATGGACTGGAATATAAAAGGATTTTAGGCTAGATATGCTAGGCTTAGGTAGGTTTTGAAAATTTAGGGTTTTGATGCTAGACAAGGGATGAAAACTAGGTAACTAGGTCAAAGGATCAAAAGGGTAACAACAAAAAATATATAAAGGAGCAAGGTAGAAGCGGTTTTGTGATGGCTTAGGGTTTGTCAGTGTTGTGTATTTTTCAGAAGAAATAAGAGGTCTTAATGAGCATAGATATCATGAATTCATTAAGCAAGAAAGAAAATAACACATAATGACATTCCCATCAAAACATAGCTTATTTAAAATAATTATGCTTATAAACTTAAGGAAAAACCATTGAAGAAATGATGAACGGAAAGAGAAGGTGAATATCTTTCATATGAAACTATAACAGAGAAAATACAATATCACAAGCTCACTGCACATGAATTCCTAGATAATAGCTGCAATTGTTATTTTGATTTCTTGAAAATGCTCAAGCACATAGCTATAAGAGTTTTCTCCTCAGATGTCTAACCCTTCTCTCTAACTGAGAAAATGATAAATATAGACCATAATAAACAATTTCCTCACCTTTAGGGTTCAAATCCATGAGTGGTGGAACAATTTTGAAGAATATCTCAACCAACAAGTGAGAGTGAGAAGGTTGAATACAAACTCTTCTTTTAGACTTTGATTTGAGTTTTTCTTCATTAATGAGGCTTAATTTAACATAAAAAATAACTTACTAAGCTAATTTATCCATAATTACATCATTAAGACATAAAAATAGTAAAATTACATCATGAAGTCAAAAATCTGTTAAAAAAAAGTTGAGGAAAAGCTGTCACAGAGATATGTACAATGCCATCAAAGATATGTGTAGTGCCTTCAGACATATGCGTAGCACCAGGCTTGCAGGATGATTTTGGAGGCCTTCCCATGCTCCAAATTCAGAGCTTGACAGCTCATTGGAAAGCTATGGATCTCTAGTTATCTTTTGATTCTTCAAGAATGTGATTTGGAAACTCCAGCAGGGATAAAATTTATTTTTCCAAGACTACTCCAATATGCGCAACACTTGCTTCAAAACAATGGCAGAAAGTGACATTTCGACCCCTTTTTTGAAATTTTCTCTCAATCTATCTGCTGAAAAGTCTACACAAGTGGATATTTGAGATGCTTAGGCCATTATCTATCCAATGGTGGTGAGTTTTTGGCAAAAGGAGTCCTGAGGAAAAAGCACAAGGCTTAGGTGCTGTGCGTATAACTGTGATTGAGTTTTAAAACAGGCTAAAAACCACCAAAAATTTCAAAATGGAAAAAAAATTCTCAAAATTTCTTCAAAATTGTCAAGTGAAGTCATCATATGATATGTCATGCCATGAGAGAGGTCTCAACAAGTAGATCAAGATTTTCTTTGTCCTTTTGGCTTGTTAGGGTTTCCTTGAGATTTTTCTTCAATTGTTTGATTCTGACTTGGGATACCCTATTTCTTGTGTAGAAATGCATGGCCGTATGTCTTTGCAAGTTATTGTCCCTACTTTCCTTCTTGAGGAGGTTCTCTAGGTGGCCATTGACCTTGTCAAGCCAATATACTTTGTCTGCATTGATCTCTTAAGTAATTAAGTCATTCACAGTGATTTGACCTCTAGGTGGAGAAACTTCTTTTTGTAGCTCAAGGGCTCTCTTTGTTCTTGGTCTCCCTGGTGTGATTTGATTTTCTTTATCTCCTGAAGCATCCAACCGAACCATTGATTTTCCTTTTACATCCTCTTTCTTCAAATTGGCTATATGTTTGTTTTAGATCATTTGGTTTACTTTCAATTGCATGTTTTCTTGTTGTAAGCATGCTATCAAAGCATTTGCTTCTATCAACTTGTCTTCCAAATTCCTTATCCCTTATGATTTTCTTTGCAAATTTGTCCTCATGAACTTTCTCCACACCTATCACATTGTTACATGAATAAGTGAATTCCTCATGTTGTGGGGATGCTCTCTGTTCACCTATTGTAGGCTTGGCCATTTCAACAATATTCGGAGTAAACACAAGCCTTTCACCTTTGGAATAAGTCTTAGTCACTTCTGCCCTATAATTCCTCTTGGTAAGTCTACCTAAGGAAGAAACCTCTTGCTGTACTAGTGAGTTTGGAGGTGTTGATTCATCACTAGATATAGCTGGAGAAGATGGAGGAAAAGCTGAAGTTGAAAAGCTATCCCAAGAAAAAATTTACCTGTGAAAATTGATGACAAACTAGAATTTTCACCAAGCCATGATGAAATAGACTAGTATGATGATTTTCTCCCATCTTTTATACCTTCTCTGTCATTTTTCTTAGGCTTCTGTAAAGATAGTAAGGCAAGTTGAGTTGCTTCACACCAGTGAAATGCATCAAAAGCTGCTTGTGGTATTGATACAACCTTGAATACCTGCCCTCACATGTAAAATACTTCATGATCAATTTCATGAGAGAGACATATCTGTGCAACAAATGTCTGAATGGAAAAACATGTTTTGGAGCTATCTTATATGGTGTTTTTAGGTACATCTTGTAATTCTGAAGGTCAATATCTATTTTCTTGAACCAAGTTTCAACTCCTGCTATAGTCACTTTATCCCTCCTTAACTTGGTGGCTAAAGAACTAGTCAGTTGGTCGTGGAACTTAAGTTGCTCAATTCTCTAGCAAAAAGCAAGACAACTAGCATCTTCAAATGATTTTTTGATGAAAGAAGGTGAAATGATTTCTTGAGTTGAGGTAGGTTCATATCTAACGACCTGCCCTCCTTTATGCCTCTTTTGTTCAGAGGTTTCAAACTTCATGGTATCATATAGCTTTATGGGAGAAGAACTAGGGTTTTACTTGTAGAAAAACAAGGGATTTTAGCTTGAGGAAATTAAGGGAAATGAAAGGGTCACGGAACTGGTAAATTCTTGGGAAAATTTGGGAGGATAGTGAGGGATATTAGGGAGCTAAAAAAGGTAGAATTTCGAAATTTGAGTAAGGGGAAGGGTTTTAAAGAAGGGAAACACAGTGTAAGGTTAGGAAAGAGTACTCTGGCTAGGGTTTGTGTAAAACTGATGGAATTTAAGGATTGGTTTGATAGAGGGTGTTTGGGAATGTGTGATTAGGATAGGAGGAGTATAAGAATCATGATACAAGTTTAATAACAATTTAGCCATGGAAATCCTGAAATCATGAAAACTATTTTCAATGAAACATAACAACACATTTAAGAGTTTACTTGAGCAAATAAGAGGCCACCAACCCGGATTTACTGCAACACAACTTGAATGTGATGAAAGAAATCACTGCAAAGAAGTTTGCAACCTTTGGATGAACAACGCAGAAGTACCAGGACTTGCATAGCATAGCATCAGGATTTGTGCAACATAGAAGAGGAATTGGACTTGGGCATGCAAAAACTGATCTCTATCTAAAAAATTCAATTTGTTTTGTTGGAGTAATGTCTTGGAAAATGGAGAGCGAGTGGGAATCTTTTATAGTTTGTGGAAATCAAATTTTCACTTACATGTGGTAGTCGACCCACCATCACTTTTCATAACATGACTTTGATAATGTAACTTCATGACTTTATGAAAGTATTTCATTAGAAATGAAATAAACAACATAATTTAAAACTTTTATTGACAACTTAAATTTTACTACTCCTTTGTAAAATGGATTCAATGGAGATATGACCAATTTCCAGGAAATTAACCTTATGACCTAGTGGTGACCTATCATGGACTTATGAGATGAATTATGACCATAATGACTATGGGAGTCTTCTAATAGTAATTTGACTTGACTAGGATGGTATTAATTGACCATGGAATTGAAAGGAGTAGTAAAGGCTGAACCTTCCTAACCGGTGACCAAATTTTTAATGAAAAGCTATTTTAAACCATAAAAATTTGACCTAAGACCCTAGTAGGAAAAAAAAACTTTGTAAGAGCACATTTGATCATCGGTGACTGACATGACTGATAGACACTAACACTAGCTAGGAACTTCAATGAGCTAGTGGTAGTGCATTGTCTATGGAATTTTTATGTAGTGTTGATCAGAGTAGTCAGTCCCCACAAGGAACTTTGGTGTGCCAATGGTAGTTATCTATCTGTGGAATTCATATGTAGTGTCGATTAGAGGAACGAACCCATGCCAGGGTTAGCTTTATGTTAAAATCATGTGGGCTATTGATTAGTTTGCAATGAGTCTTAGGTTAGTTTTATGTTGGAAGATCTATGAGCCAGTGCAACATTTGATCAAAGGAACAAGTCCTTGTTGAGATGCTCCATGAGCTAGTCATTGTGATTTGTATGAAAATATTTTTGTCAGAGGTTGGTTAGAGGATTGAATCCTCATCAGCATATGATTCTATATTATATGGAGCTTAGATGAGCCTTTTATAAACATTGGTTATAATTTCTCTACTTATATATATAGCTCTACTAGTGACATCTCACAACTCATAGCTCAAGTCAGTTGGTTGCATGTGTTGATTTGGTTTGCATAGGTTGTGGGTTAAAGTCCGGTCGGACTTGGTGAAAATGATTTTGTAGAAGGGTTATTGGCATGCCTAATTTATTAATTTTGTAGAATAGTTAAGATTTTATGGTGACTGCATATAGTTGTTTTGTAGAATGTGCCTGGAATAACCCATTTTGTAGCTTGATTAAATTTTTATGGTTTTTACATAGTTTCAAATGGTTTTTGGTGGTTTCTGGGCTCATTTTAAGGCCAAATTGGATTTTAGAAGAAGCATGATGATAAGGGTTCAGTGGTGAATAGTCCTAGATGAATGAAGAGTCTTGATGATGTATTTGTAGCTTTTAAACCTGCATAGACAATACGTGCAAAAAAAAAAAACCCTGAAAATAGACAATGATGAGAACATAAAATATACAAAGACTTTCCTCCTAGAACCCAAAACTAGGAAAACCAAATTGATTTTTCTATATTCCTTTCAATGTTACAATACATTATATACATTTTGAAGCATTCATAAACCCCGAATCCATTGGCCTTGGATTAGAATATAACCTTAGTTCCTTTGACTAGATCTACAAAAACCATGGGAAAAACCACCATATGTAAAACCATGTGCAAAAACATGGGAAAAACCACCATGTGCAAAACCATGGGTAAAACTACCTAATTTTTATTTTTATTTTTATTTTGGGGTGTTTCCCTAAACCCCGTGTAGGGGGGGTAACATCCCCCCTGCATACCCCCCAACCAAGAGGTGTTTCTAAAGCCCCCCCTTGAACTCCCCTTTATTCATGGTGCATATAGGTTGTGCAAAGAATATATCACACACCAACATTTTCATGTTAAGAATCCATCTCATGTGTTTTGAGAGCTAATGAGCAGGTTGTAGTTGATGTTGAGTTTGTGACAATAATAGGTTCTGAATAGGGTTTTATGTGGCCAAATTGATGAGCATGTTGGAATAGAGATTGGATAGGGTATGAGAGGTTGTCAACAATGGTATGACAAAAACAATTTTTTTAGTTTAAATATTTATATTGATTGAAGATAAGGTGGATCTAGTTTGAAAGGTTTTGAAAAGAGGTCCTTAAGAAGTTGAAGAAGGAGGTGGGTGCCTCCATTGAGGTTGGAACCTCAACTAGGTTGAAGCTTACATCAAGTCAAATCTTGCTAATCTCAAAGTTTGGTGCCTTAATCGGATTTTAGCCTAAAATGAGTAGTTGCTTGCACATTTTTGAGGTTGGTGCCTCAATTAGGTTGTAGCCTACCACAAGTAATTGCTTGCATATCTTGGGGGTGGGTGCCTCCAACAAGTCAGTGCTTGTAAAAATGTAATGAATTGAAGAATAATAAGAAGAATTTCTAGTTTTCTCCATATGGGTTTCCATGTAAAAGATTGTGTCCTCGTATGTTGATGTAATGACTTCTTTATATATTGTTAGTATGATGATAGCTTCATGATGCATTGTTTTGTTTTTTGATATACTAAAAATAGTTATGATTCATTCTACATAATTGTTCATTGATGAAAAGTTTTAAAACGATAAAATTGTTTCCACACTGATTCACCGCCCCCCTCAGTGTGATATATGGGCCAAAAATTGTACTAAATCATCATTTTTAAAATGCATTCAATATTTTGGATACATAAAAATGTTATGAACACATTGGTGTGTTTAAAAGAATATAGTGCATTAAACATTTTCATAGTTATACAAATGAAATTTTTTCTTATGTTAGTGGATTATAATTTTATTCATTGCGATAATGTAAGTAATTATATATTTGTCGGTGGAAAATATATTTTGAGTAGTATGTTAGGGTTTATATCCCCTGTATTTTCTTGGATGACACAACCACAAGACAGGAGATCGTGATACATAGAGGAGATGGGCTTTGTAGTGCAAGCGATAATACCATCTCTATCCTCGGTGTCGGATACTCGTGATTCTTGGATTTGTTTTTCAAGGAACATTTGACTGCTTGTAGCAGCCTGCTAAAGGCCTCCACAGTTGAGTAATGGCTTTGTGCACTGGTTTATTCTTTTGGTTAGTATTAGGTAATATATGGAACCAAGGCAAAAAGTTTTCTGAAGTGTCTAAAGGATCATTGTTTTGATTAGGGTTTTGTCTTTGCGGGATGACGACAAAAGGAGAGCCCAACTAAGTCAGAGCACAATTTTCTGCTACAACAACGTAAACTATCGAACAAGTACTAAACCAAGTTCTCACTTTTTAGATGTAGCAAAAAATCATCCAATTTTAAAAAATGTTGATTCAGAATACATCTTTTTTTTTGGAGCATATTTTTGAAACTTCATTTTTTCTTATGCATTAAGTATGCACATTTTTTTAAAATGTTAGTGATTTTTAGGCCAATTTGAAAAAAAATGTTGATTCAAAATACACCTTTTTTTGGAGCATATTTTGGAGACTTCAAATTTTCTTATGTATTAAGTATGCACATTTTTTTTTTTTAAATTTTAGTGATTTTCATGCCAATTTGAAAAGTGTTGATGGAGCATTAATCCCCCCTTTTTTTTGGCTTATTTTCGACACTTAATTTTTTTTCATATCTTAAGTACCAATAATTTTTTTAATATGTTGGTTATTTTCATGCAGACTTTGAAAAACATCAACCTTTTTTTTGGGAATATTTTGGACACTTTAAATTTCTTGTGACCTAAGTATGCACAACTTTTTTTAAAATTTTGATTATTTAACCATTTTTCAAGTTGCCTTATTCCTCTTTGTGTTTTTCTTAATAAGATGTTTGTGTTTTAAGGGTTTTCCTCTCCCATCTCGTCGATGAATGACAACCCTCCATCGATGAACATCTCCAGGTTATCGACATTATCTTCCTCGACTCCCCATCGATTTGATGCTCTTCTTTCTACCCTAACTCGACCTCTTTTAATTGACATTGCAGTTAGCTTGGATCATGGGTTGGAGATGGTAGAATCGAAGTGGGTTAATAACTTTGGTTCTGTTATATCATTTAATGAAAAATCATTAACAAGAGTCCTTATAAATATAATATTAATATTTCTATATATAATTTAATAATGAAAAAGAAATCGTGAATAAGAGACTTATAATTAATGGATAATAATAATAATATTTCTAATAATAATTATAACAATAACAATATTCTATTTTGTAATAAATTCGATAGTATTAATAAGAATAGTATGACTGTGAATAACAATAAATTCGATAATATTAATAGGAATAGTTTGAGTAGGAATAACAATAATTCTCATTCCCATATTGATAATAATATTAATATCACCTATAATTATAATAATTTGGTCAATAGCAAGGTTTCATTTTCTAGTAATAATGGTTGTAGCAATTCTTTTTCTTCCTCATGTAATAGGGTGGTTAATCTCTCGAGTTTTTCTTTTGACTCTCAGGCCTTTAGTTTGTTGGAGAAAGGTTTAAATTTTTCCCTTGCTCCTAGAAGGATCCTGATCGATGATATTATTTGTGAAATTGAATACGATATTCGAGACTTACAGGATGTCACTAAAGATAACATTAGGTAGGACTGTGCTGTTATCCTTAGAAAGAGGAAACACCCCAAGAAATACATTAGCAAACTTGAGTTTGACGCTCTTAAGTCGTTAAACAATAACAAGGATATTGTTGTTATCAAAGTCGACAAAGGTAGGGATGTGGTTATTTTAGATAAAGAGGATTACCATTCGAAAATGTTGGATCACCTTTATAATAGCAGGATCTACATGAAACTTAATAAGGATCCTTTAAATAAGATCTCCAAAAGTGTGGCTCTTGCTATTAAATAGAGTAACTCGGTTAACTCTTTTAGTCATAATCTTATTGAAAGTATCCCTCTTACCCCCATAATCTATGGCTTTTCAAAGATTCATAAGGAAGGGGCTCCTCTAGGACCCATTGTCAACACTATAAGCAGACTGACCTGTCTTCTTGCTAAATATTTAGCTCAGAAGCTAAAACCCCTAGTTGGTCTTATAGATTCTTTTTTCAAGGACTCATCATCATCTGTCAATGAGTTAAAGGGTATTATGCTTGATCCTAATGACAAGCTTGTGAGTTTCAATGTGGTCTCCCTCTTCACTAATATCCCTATCAATGAGGCTATTGAAGTCATCAAGCGTATTACGGAACCTGATACGAGTGAATTAGTTGGTATATGTCTCACCTCCACCTTCTTCTCTTTTGATGGGGAATTCTACAAACAAACTGGTGGTGTTGCCATGGGTTCCCCCCTATCCCTTGTGGCGGATAATATATTCATGGAGGAATTTGAATCAAAGGCCTTAGACTATTCTCCACTTCTTCCTAAAATGTGGAAGAGGTTTGTTGATGACACTTGTGTTATTTGGTCCCATGGTAAGGAAAAGTTGGAACTTTTTTCCCATCATCTTCACAATCAGTATAGTTCCATAAATTTCACCATGGAATTTGAAAGCAATGGTAGTCTTCCTTTCCTTGACATCCTCCTTTCAAGGCAAGAAGATGACTCTTTTTCTCATCACGTTTTTCGGAAGAAAACTCACACAGAGCAATATCTTCATGTTAAGTCTCATCATTTACCAACTCAAAAGATTGGTGTTCTCAACATTTTAACAACTAGAGCTTTAAGAGTTTCTGGTGATAACCATCTTAGTGATGAGAAATCTCATCTCTTGAGTGTTTTCGTTAATAATGGGTACAATAGGCACCAATGTATTAAGTCTTTCCTCAAAGAAAAAAAAGGTCCCTATGATTAAGAAGGATCCCAAAGATCGATTCTTAGGGGTGCATCTCCCATTTACCCAAGGAGCCACTGACAAGATTGCAAAGATATTAATGAAGCATAAGGTCCCTTCACCCTTTAGACCCCTAAATACCTTATAGAGCTCCCTTCGACATGTAAAAGACTTAGTGGACCCTAAAAATTTGAAAGGTATTTATGTTATCCCTTTCTCTTGCGGGACTCCGTACCTAGGTGAAACCGATCGCTCAATTAATCAAAGGATTCATGAGCATGTTGCCAACATCAAGCATGGTAGGAACTACTCCTCTACTTTGGATAAACATGTAGAAAAAACTAAGCATCACATTGGTATTGAGAAGGTCCATGTCATTGCCAGGATTAGTCATTTCCACCATCAAAAATTCAGAGAATCCATAGAAATTGAAAGAAGACCTAATAATTTGAATAGAGACGATGGTTGGAATGTAGGAATTTACAGGGTAAGTTCCTAAGATAGAACACCAATGGACACCGCTCACAAACAGATTACATATCAATACACCTGTATTCTTAATGTGGTTAAAACACTCAAAGAGGGAAACAGTCCACGGCCTGAGCCAACATGGCCACTTCAGGAAATTTGTTAATAAAAGAAAGAAAATTTACATAAGATTCTCTCATGAACGGTCACCCTACAAATGACCCTCCATGCTCTTTAAATAGAGATCATGGACCAATCGGGTGTTAAGCCACAAATAAAGTGTCGTTAATACCGAGGAGAGAATGAACAGTTAGATCACTTCATGTCTAGAACATATTGTGACCGTTGGATTGTAAGTTACAAAAGTACATAGTAAAGAAACACACTTTACCTAATTATACACTAGACCAAGTTATACTTGACTATTTCCTATGTGTCGAAATATGCTAACATCCCCCCTGAAGAATAACTTGGGATAGGATTGAAGGATGTACAAATATGACACAATAAGAGAAGGAAGCAGGAATTAGAGCTTATCCCCCCTTAGTGACAACTTCTTGAACTCCAACCATAAATCGAAGTTTAGTAAACTTCGCCTCTGTGAGAGCCTTTATAAAGATGTATGCAACTTGATCATCTATTGAACAATATTGCACTTCAAGAACATGGTCATGAATGTGCTTTTTGATGAAGTGCATGTGTAGTTCAATTTGTTTGTTGCGCTGATGTTGAATTGGATCTTTGCATAGTTGAATGGAACTTTAATTATAACACCAAAGTGTAGTCAGATGCTGATGTTGAAAGCCAAACTCTGACAGGATATGACAAAGCCATAGGGCTTCCTTACTAGCTTCTACAATGCCACAATACTCTGATTCTGCTGAAGAAAGAGAAATGGCACTTTGTTTCTTGCAAGCCCATGTAATAGGTCAAGAACCAAGAGCGAAGACATAACCTGTAGTAGGCTTCCAATCATCAGGGTTACCAGTCCAATTGGAATCAGTGAAACCAACCAATAGAGGAGATGCTTCTTCACTATAATGAATCCCAAACTGAATTGTATCTTGAACATAATGAAGTATTCTTTTAGCTGCTTTCCAATTACTTTCATGTGGGCTTTGCATAAATCGAGCAATAAGGCCAACAACAAAGGAAAGGTCACGACGGGTATGGGTCAGATACAAAAGTTTTCCTACAAGCTGATGGTATAAGGTAGCATCAACTTCAAGGGAAGTACAAGTGACTGAAAGTTTGGCTCTAGTCTAAAAGGGAGAAGGGGTTGGCTTATAGTCTTCCATGTGAAAGTGGCGTAGAAGATCACATGCATACTTGGGCTGGGAAAGGGAAATACCTTCCTTGGATTGCAAGACTTGAAGACCAAGAAAATAATGCAAGTGTCCTAAGTCTGTCATTTCAAACTTTTTTTTAAGGCTGGACTTTGTATGGTTTATAAGGTTTGAATCACTACCAATAAGGATAAGATCATCAACATAAAGAACAAGAATGATAAGAGACTTACCCTCTTTCTTGGTGTAGATAGTATTGTCAAAATGACACCTAGAAAGCCAGTATCTAAAAGAAAGCTATCCATTTTGGCATACCAAGCCTGAGGGGCTTGCTTGAGACCATAAAGGGATTTATTAAGTCGACACATAAGGCTGGAGTCTGTTTTGATAAAGGAAGGAGGTTGTTCCATATAGATTTTTTCATGCAAGTCCTTATGCGAAAAGGTAGATTTAACATCCATCTGATGAACTTCCCATTTGAAAGAGGCAACAAGGGAAAGAACAAGGTGGATAGAGTTCATTTTGACAACACGGGAGAAGGTTTCAGCATAGTCAATACCTTTAACTTGTGAAAAACTCTTATGAACAAGACGATATTTATGTTTATCAACTTTTCCATTTGGTCCATACTTGGTTTTGTAAACCCATTTGCCTCTAACAAGCTTTCATCCCTTTGGAAGAGGAACAAGATCCCATGTATCATTTGC
This sequence comes from Pinus taeda, assembly GCA_000404065.3. Lineage (NCBI taxonomy): Eukaryota > Viridiplantae > Streptophyta > Pinopsida > Pinales > Pinaceae > Pinus > Pinus taeda. Next base: position 28,529 of record APFE031527355.1, on the reverse strand, counting down.
CAATAATGAATGATATTCTTCATTCATAGCTACATCCCAATATGGATGGCCTAAAGCTTTTGCAAAGGTTACAATATCATAATTCGCTGGAGCTTGAGCCAGTAAAGAAGAGGCTCTATCGAACTGAGCATCTGCTGCATCCCAAGTAGCATAGACCCATTTTGGAAGCTGAGGAGCTGAAGCAGGATCCTGAGAAGGTGGGGGAGGATTTTCATCCTCATTGTCATCATCTGAAGAAGAAATATTTTCAAAAGTAGAAGGGATAGAGAGAGGTGGCACATCCACCAAACTAGGCTTGTAGGCCGATATATTTTCAGCAAACTTTACATCTCTTCTAATGATAACATTTTTGGACTTAAGTGGAATAAGTCTATATCCTTTGATATCTTTAGAATATCCAACAAAAAAACATTTTTCACTCTTAGGTTCTAAGGCTTTATGTTTCTCATCGTGAATTACATTTGGCTTAATTGAGCTCCATGCTTCTTCTGGAGTGATATTCTTTAAAACCTTAGTAGGAGTTCGATTTACTATGTAATTTTCATAGTTAATTTCTTCTGCCCAAAAATTAAGACTAAGTCCTTTAGATTGAAACATACAATTAGCCACTTCATTTAAGGTGTGATTCTTCCTTTCAGCTACACAGTTTTGTTGTGGAGTATATGGAACAATATGTTGCTTTTGAATTCCATGCTCAGTGAAAAAGTTGATGAATTTATTGTTAACATATTCTCTGACATTATCATACCTTAGCTTAAGAACTTGACGTCCAAATTGTTTCTCAACAAAGGCCTTAAAGGCTAAGAACATGTTAAATACTTCACTCTTGAGTTTTGGGAACTATACCCAAGTGCGTCTGGAGAAATCATAAATTAAAGTTAAGAAATACTTGTAGCCATAGAATGAAACAACTAGAAGTGGAGCACATACATCACTATGCACAAGCTATAAAGGGGCTGAGGTGTGCCAAGAGGCACGTTTTTCAAAACTACCACGATGATGTTTTCTGAGTACACATCCAGAACAAATGCCATCTTTGCAAGATACCATAGGAAGACTTGTCACCATATTTTATTTACATAGATTTTGAAGGGAGCGATAGTTTAAGTGACCAAATCTCTCATTCCAAATTTTGCTCACTTCATCATTATGAGAAACAAATACCGATGGAAGAGTTGATGACCCAAATTTGTTATTATACAACCTTGTAGAATCATCAACAATGTCAGTAGCTAAAATCTGTCTAGGATCTCTTAGGTCCTTAATTACAACATCATGAGGTGAAAATTCAACGATTTTACCTTCACCTAAATGAGTTATCTGCTATACATATAGAAGGTTGCAGGATAAGGTTGGAACACATAATACATCATTAAATTGACCATTGTCTAGATGAACAGTTACAGTCCCTACAACAATAAGAGATCTATCATCACCAACATATATATTTTTGGTGTTACAATCATCTAAAGAAGAAAACATGGCATTGTTTTTGGCCATGTGATAAGAAGATCCAAAATCAATGAGCCACTCATGAGAATGAGAAGAAGAAGATACATTTAGTGCATAATCAGACCGAGATGCTTGACAACCACATGCAGCAAGTGTTATTCCTGAAGATGAAATTGAAGTTGAAAAGTGCTCCAAATGGATGTTATGCTTCTTCATTGCTGCTTCCAAGGCTTCCATTTTCTTAAAGCATTTGGATTCTAAGTGGCCATCTTGATTACAAAAGTGGCAATGTCTAATAGTCTTCTTCCCTTTGTTTTTATTTGCCTTGTCATTTTGTTGAAATAATTTTTCATTTTGAGACTGAAATTGCTTAGGACCCTTGTTTGGTTTAGGACCATTCTTTTTAGGATATTGCTTCTTAGGATTCTTTGAATTTGGTTGCTACTAGGCGGCTAAGGCTCTCTTAGAATAGTTTCCAAGATTAAGAAGACCAAGATATAACAACTTTTCTTGTTCTCTTATTAAAGAATCACAAAAGGCATCAAAAGAGGGGGACTTGTAGTCTTGTCTTTGAGAAATAAAGGCTTCTTTGGTAGAATGGAAGGTGGAAACAAACACAGAGTAGGCTGGTCCCAACTTAGTAAGAATGGAATAGATAAGGCTACCATCTTTTTTCTTAACCTTAACATCTTCCAAGAGAATTGCAAGAGTCTTGAACATGGACAAAAAATCTTCAATGGAAGAAAAATTATTTGGGGTCCAACGTAAGCAACTTATTTTCGAGTTGATGGGCTCTAATTTCATTTTTAATTCCAAAAAATTTAGTGAGCTATTTCATTACTTCATCAGGGGTATCAAGTTTTACTATATAGAATCTAAGGTCTGGAGAAATAGACATCCCTATCAACCCATGTGTTTGATCTTGCCTATTTTCCCATTTGGCTACCTTATCTTCATCTTTAGGTTTAGTTTCTTGGCTTGAGGCTATTCTGTAAAGACCTTTACTTCTAAGTAAATCCACAATGTAGGACCACCATTGGAAGTAGTTGTTGTTGTCAAGAATAACTTGGCATGAGCTTTCCATTTTAACAGAAGCTGAAGCTGTAGATGCTGAAACTAAGCATTCCAATAGAAAGATCTCAAAAAATTAGGTCGATTAAAAAAACGACTCTGAAAATGGCTTCCATATGACGAAATTATGGATTTTTGAAGAAAAATTGTTGCAGATGCTGAAGAAGTGTGTGAATGTGCAGAAGTGAATGATAATGTTATATTTTAAAAAAATCCCCCCCTTTCCAAACTTAATCTAATTAGTTCACTTTAAAAAAGCTTTTATGTGACCCACTTTTATAAATAAGTGAAAGTCACTTTTACAATGGTACTTTATGAGCTAATCACTAAATTGTAACTTAAATAAAAGATAAAGATACTTTAGAATTATAAAGACTCACTTTTTATAATGGGTGAGAACACTTTTACATAAAGTAACTTTAAAACATAAGTTACATGTGATTTTTGAAAAAGTATCTCAACAAAAAGAAAAACTTAAACCAAGACCTCTATTCTCATAAAGTAACTTTGGACCAAGTGAGCTAGTTTAAAATGTTAGTAATTTTTGGAAAAAGAGAAAGGTTTTTTTGTTTTTTTAGTCATTGAAGCTTTGGGGTGCGTGCTTACTTGAAAAAGCTCTTTTTTCCTACAAAACAAAAAACCACGCAACCCAACACAGACATGCAAAAGAAACCAAACCTTATGGCTTGAAGTTAGCTTTCACCGGAAACTACATATTTTTCTCGATGTTTCTTATTTTCTAAGATCACACTAAGACACGACGGAAAAGAGCATACGCATAAGAAAAATCCTTCTTTTCTCTTTTTGATTTGCCTAGATCACACAGAGTTGCGGGGAAAAGAGCATACACAGAATTGAAAGGTATAGATCTGGTAATAAAAAACAGAGAGGTAAATAAACCGAAATAAACAGAGAGATGAATAACTAAAACTGCAAATAAAGATTGTATACCTCTAAATCTTAAAAATGACGTAGCTAGGGTTACCTTAAATCTTTTCGCGTGAAACGAAAGGGGTTCCTCATTGGAACAGATGCTCCTAACACAATAGAGTAGTCCTCTCGACCCGAAATAAGTAAAAAACAATAGATCTAGGAAACTACAATCATATGTAGTTGTACCTCCTTCGGATTTGGATCAACAATGGATGTTGCCCTCAAATAACTTTGATACCATGTAGGAATTTACAGGGTGATTTCCTCAGATAGAACACCAATGGACACCGCTCACATAAAGATCACATATCAATACACCAGTATTCTTGATGTGGTTAAAATCCTCAAAGAGGGAAATAGTCCATGTCCTAAGCCAACACGACCAATTCAAGCAATTTATTAGTAAAAGAAAGAAAATTTACATAAGCTTCTTTCATGAACGGTCGCCCTAGAAATGACCCTCCATGCTCTTTAAATAGAGATCATGGGCTAATTCGGTGTTAAACCATAGGTCAAGCGTCAATAATACCGAGGAGAGAATGAACCGTCAAATCACTTCATGTCTAGAACATATCGTGATCATCAGATTGTAAGTTACAAAAGTACATAGTAAAGAAACACACTTTACCTAACTATACACTAGACCAAGTTATACTTAACTATTTCCTATGTGTCGGAATATCCTAACATGGAAAATAAGCAGAAGTTGGGTCACTGTCCTCTCTTCCTAGTTTTATTTTTATTGATGTTTATTTATTTTTATTTTTATTTTTATCTTATTTTCTGTTTATGTTAGAATCTATCCTATTTTATTTTATTCATTATTCTTGGCTCCTTTAATTAAAGGGTTGTGTTCCTTGTTTTGTTTGACTTGGATTTATGTAATTAATATTTTGATGGCTATTCTATTTATTTTTATGGTCTTGGCACATTATTTCTTGTTTGACCTTGCATTTTTAGGTTTTCCTATTGCTGATTATCTTGAGTTTTATTTCTTTTGTTTCTAGGATCTTGACTCCATTAATTATTGTTAGGACTTTGCTCCTTGTTTCTTGTTTGACTTGGATTTTTTAATTCTTTTTAATCTAATTATTAAATTAAATATTGAACACTAACTTATTATTATTTTTTAATCTTATTATTAAACTAAATATTTTTCCTTAACTTCTTATTAGATTTTATTTATTATAATTTTGTCTTAATAATTAATGTTACTTATTAACACCCGATCGGGTTGAGGAGGTTGACAGGTGGAGTAATGAAGATGCGAAGGTGTGCAAGGATGGACAACACCGCCAGGTTTCAAGGTATGATGGATACAGGCAGTAGGAGCGGTGAGACGAATCATAGACTGGAGCGAAAGGACAACAGGGCGACGGGGAATGACGGTGGCGTTGTCAGGATGTCAGACAAAGGACAGGGAAATGATCGCGAGAGGACAGGGGACAGTAGAATGGACAGGGAGGTGGAGCCTAAGGACATTAAGAAGGGAGGTATAAGGAAGGTAGGGTGGCGTAGAGGGACGAGAGATAGCACATGCAGGGAAACTGGCGAGAGAGGAGAAGAGCGGAAAGATACAGACAAGATAAAGCAAAACTTAGGAAGCAGGACAGAAGGAGCAGGGGCGCACAGACCGGGGACAAAGAACAGGGAAAGAATGGCAGTGGAAGGAAGCAGAGCGGCGGGGAGATGGATGCGAAGCAGCGCTGGTGATGGGGATCAGAGCCGAGCAAGCCAGGACGTAAAAGGCAAGGGGAAAATGGAAGAGGACCCCGAGCAATTTTACATCCCGGTATATGAAGTGTCTAAGGATGATAATGAAGCCCATGAAGACTAATTGGAAATGGCAGCGGAAGGAAATGATAACCGCGACCAAAATGAGCAGGGTATCGGAAACAAAGCTACAAAAAGGGGCCGGAAGGAAGCCGAAGATAGACAGGAGCCGGGTGACGAGGTTGGGAAAGGCAAGCGAGGACGAGGGCGAGGCCGCCGTGGATGAGGAGGTCAAAGCAGGCGAGGAATCGCAGAAGGGAGAAGCAGGAGGGGCTGACGCTGTCGGGAAGGAACAACAGAAGACGGGGAGACCAGCACGGGTGTAGAAGGTAGACAGGGGAGGAGAACCATAGAAACAAGAGTTCGAACAACAGAGAGAGCCTATAAAGAACGAACAAACCCGAAAATTCGAAGAATAATAGAGCACTGGGAGGAGGAGGCCATTCAAGCACAGTCAGAGGAAGAAATGGAGGACTGGATGGATCTTACGCCAGACCCAGGCCATACCCGAGGCAGAATGACTCTATATAAGCAATCCATGCACCTCTATTGGGTCATGAAAAGACTTATGGACAAAGCCATGGAACAGATAGCCTTAGAGATGGCTGAATTGTCACAGGGTATCCCCAACCTGAAGAAAGAGATGAGGAACATCCTGATCACCCTGCTCATGCAAGACAAAACGCTGGAGGATCTTCAGAAGCAGCTAGAGGTGAATGGCCTGGTGGTCAAGAAGGAAAAGGAGCAGCATGAGGATGCCGGGACTCAATGAAGATAGGTATGTTTTTTTTCTGATATAGATAGAAAATGCAAATTTTTTGTTTTTCCTTAGACATGTATAGGAATTATGATAAGACTTATTTGCAGCTAGTTGTCAATGTTACTAGTTACCAGATGAATGTTTACAAAGCATGGAAAGACAGTATGAAAACATTTTATTTTTGGTCTGTAGTCAAAAACTATAGGTGGTTAATAAACTTGGTTTCCCTTCAGGGCAGGTTGAGATCACCTTAAGATTGTAATGGTTTTCTTTTTCTGATAATAGAGAATGGTAACTCCCCAGCTTACAAAAAAAATGTTACTTATTAAAATATTATTTTTCGAAAGCTAGCTGTTTATTATAGCTGTTAGCTTGGCTTAGGATCTCTACATTGCTCTCTATTTAAACTAGTGCCATGATCAACCTCTTCATCTGTCCCAATGATGAACCACAATAGATGGATCGAAACACGTTGTCAAATCTTTTTTGTATGAGATTACTACCGAAAACAATTTCTTAACAAAAATAATAAAATTAATATTTTGAGGTTAGGATTTTTGATATATTTATATATCGTTAATTAATACTTCAATATACATAAAATAATTGTCACTGAAAAATACTTTTAAACATTTGACATAAAATACACATTTTACATATAGATATAATTAAAAAATATGTATTTCATGACTTTTTCACTAAAACTGACATGTTAAATAAAATATTTTTATGAACAAATCCAATAAAAAAAAGTTGGGAAAATAGAAAATTTTATGATTTTTTTTTGTGAATTTTATATCAAAAAATGATGTCATTTGAATTTATTTTCAAAAAAAAGTGATTTATAAAATTTTAATACAAAAATAAGAAAAAAATATTAAAATCAAAACATTAAATAAAGCTCAATTAAGGAAAAAAGAGAAGCTGTTGATACTGCCACATTAAAATAATAAAAATTAAGAAACTCAAAAAGAATAAAATAAAAGAAACCATGCAATTAAATTTTAAAAGGAAAAATATAAAAAAAATTTGAACAAAAAAAAAAATTAAAACAACAATAAAAACAAATAAAAGAAATGAGCCCTCGCACCGCAGCGCTTGGGCCGGACTGGGCGGGACTGACCGATTTTGGGAATCGGCCAACCCCTGCCTAGCTTCTTGAGGGGCCACAGACGAGCGTAGGGATAGCCATAAAACTCTCCACACCCTCACCAACAGCCCCTCAGGCAGCTGGTTTATTTTTTATTTTATTCAATGTTTAATTTAATTTAATTTTTTGATTTTAAATGTTTATTTTTAAAATTTTAATGTTTTTTTCATTGATTTTTATTTATTATTATATTAATTTCTTTTACTGTTTTATTAATTTTTTTTTTTCTTAATGTTGTTTGTTTGTTTGTTTTTTTTAATTATCCAATTGTATTATTTATTTTTTTCCTTTTGGCGTTTTTAATTTTTTGAAATTTTTATTCTTTTATAAAGTTAAATTTTTGTCTTTTTAAATTTTTTTATCGTTTTTTTAAGTTTCATTTTTTTCAATGTTTCAATTTTGTTTGTTTTTATTTAATTTATATATTTTTATCGTTTCTGTTTTAGTTATTTATTTTTTTTTCTGCAGTTCTATGTCGATCCTCGGCTAGTGAACCCCAATCCCATTATGCGTTAATTGATAATGTGATTTTTAAAGTTTTTTTGTTTTTTTTGTTTTTTGTTTGTTTGTTTGTTTTTTTTGTTGGTTGTTTGTTCTTTTTGTTTTTTTTTTTTTTTTTTTTATAATGGATTGAGTCCGCCCCACAAAGTGTCAAATTTCATGGTTGACTTTACAATTTTTATTGCAATAGGTCGATTTTTCCAACAATGCGTGTTAATTTAATGGTTGATTTTTAATTTTTTGTTGCAATACTTTTAGCATTTAAAAAAGAAATTACTCTTGGTATAATGACTTTTTCATTTTAGGTGTTTACTTCTAAAGTTTTTTTTGTCATATAATTTTTCCATAATGCCATGGTTGAAATACATTGAAAACTTAAGGTTTTATGTAGTCATGAACTTTGGTTTTAATTCCATGGCTGAAAAATTATCAAAATTTAAAGGTTTTTTGGAGTCATGATATTTTATCTTTAATGCCAGTGCTAAAAAATGTTGAAAATATATCTTGAAAAAGACACAGTATTCTAGCATAAACACTTTTTGTTTTTAGGGTATTTTTTGCACAAAAATGGCTTTTATTGGTTTTTATTTCCATTTTAAAAAATGTTAAAAAAAAACATCACTCACATTCAACATTATTTCAACATTAAAACTTTTCATTTTTAGAGTGTTTTTTGCACAATTTTTTTTGGCTTTTGTTGCCATTTTTAAAAAATGATGAAAATTTACCCCGAAAAAAAGACATTATTCCAGCATCAACACTTTTCGTTTTCAGGCCATTTTTTCATGTTTTTTGGGTTTTTTTATTAGGTTTTTTTTGTTTTGAGGTTATAGTTCGCATTTGATAGTTTAATTTGTTTTACAAGATTCCTTGTTTTTTTCCCTCAGATTTGGATTTCTATATGGACACAAGCCAAGTTGGGTTCTCAACTCATGGAGGGGAAGATCTCTATGCTCAAGGGTGCCTTGTTTGATTACAATCTAGAGGAGGGTTTTCAGATTTTCATTAATACCCTAAGTGACATCTCAGTCCTTTTATGGTGTTTGGATCTAACCTTGTGGTGGATCTAAAACCAAAGATAGAGTAGAGGATTGACATCTCTGTGATTTTGTAGAGCCTATTACATGAAGGCAAACAATTAATTGATTTCTCTCTGCTACACAAATATGGTATCTCAAGAAACTCTCCCATCGTCATAATTGTGAGGTTGTGTGGTGGAGCATCGATTATGAGGAAATCAAACATCTCCGTATCTTACAAGGAAGCTACTCATTACAGAAACCCTAGTGGATATGTCTCCTTCAAAGATGCAGTGCAAGGGGAGGTTCATATCCCATCAGATCAGATCCAAATCAAACCAAGGCCCTTCATCGTAGAACAAATGGAATGAGCACCAACCATGGAAGTTAATCATCCAGAGGTAAACTCCTTTTTTTTTTAATCTCCAGTCTAAGTCTGTTATATGCAGATTCAATGGTTTCTAGCCTAGATCTTACACATTACACCAATGGGTTTTCTCTACTTGGGCCCCTAATTGTGATATCTATTTATGTTCCAAGGGTTTCTTCGTTGTTCAATTAGATACACATAAATATCTAAAGTATGTCCAAAATGAAGGGTCATGGTTTTGGGGTAGAGTTGAGCTCTACATTACTCCATGGTTCCTAATTTTCAGTGTTATAATGTTAGGTCCCTATACTACTAGTGTAACCCCTTATTGTTATTAGTAAAACCCCCTTATTATATTGTTGTGCCCATGTAGTCCCCATATTGTTATTATTGTGCCCCACAGAAGCCCACTATTGTTATGATTTTTCCCTTACATTATTATTGTTATGTCGGTTCTGATTATATTATGACCCCTTAGACTCCTATATATATATATAAAGGAGGTCTTGTCATTTGTATCATCCAAGAATTGTTCATTTGTGTAATGTAAAGGAGGTTTCCCCCTCGAAGAGGCTGAATTCTAACGCATTGATCTATCTTTTCTATCTTTTTGTGAGCTGGTTTCATAAAATTTGGTATCAGAGCTTTGGATTCTAGGGTTTAATTGCTCCAAATAGGTCATCATGACATTTTCACTATAACGTTTTTTAGGCGACGTTTCATAATTTAACAAAAAAACCCATTTGAGATGAAATCTCTCTGAACCTCCGGTCCAAATTTTAGATATTTTCTTGCTATACTTTTAGAGATATGATTTGAGGAAGTTAGGGTTTTTGCAACCTCTAGAATTCATCTCAAACAGGTCATCGTGGAAGTTTCGCTATAATATATTTTCTACAAATGTTCAGACTCTAAAATTAAAACCCATTTGAACTGAAATCTTGGTGAAGCTTGGATTCGAATTTAAGATCTTGTCTCGCTATATTTTTAGAGATATAATATGAAGAATTTAGGGTTTTTGCAGACTCTTGAATTACATTATAAATAGGTGATCTTGGGAAACTCGTCATAACTTTCTCTCTAAGCATAATATTGAAATTTCGTAAGAAGTCACAGAAAGAGGATGGACTGTAGTTGTTTGTCTATATCTTTTAGATCCTAAGGTTGAAACAGTGACACGTGGCACTTCTTACAAGTGCACTCTACTGAACCAATCTATAATCAGGTCATCGTGGGAGATTTGACATAACTCTTCCTTGCAAAATCCAATCTTGATCAGACTTTCGGGGTTAGAAAGAGAGCCCAGAGGACTATTACATACCGAAATTTAAAAATTAAAATTTCCAAAAGTACAGAGTTATGGTCATTTCAAGATCGAGCTCCTAAAATAAAGAAAAAGTGAGATGAGGAAGTTTGATGGCAAGGATCTGGTAAATTGGATACTACAGATGTTGAAATATTTTGATCTACATGTTGTAACAATGTTACAAAAGGTATGTATTTCATTTAATTATTTAGAACCGAATCAATTTTTATGGTATAAAGGGTTTTTTTCTCGTAAACCACTTGCCACGTGGTCAATTTTCACGGAGGAAATGATAGCACATTATGATGATACAAAGAGAAACACCTTCTTTAGCCAATTGATAAATCTCAAACAAAAGGGTTCAATGGTAGAGCACATTGAGGAC
>APFE031527354.1:0-10471 GCA_000404065.3 Pinus taeda | reverse complement strand
ATCAGAAATCACACATTAGAGCAATACGGCATATTGATGATCACAATCGGAGGTCCCAGCAGTTAATCATATCGATAATCGGTGATCAGCGATTCTAGACATGTCAACTTTTAAAAAGTTGTGAAATGGTAAAGTGCCAATTACGTGTTAAACCACTGGGAACACCGAAACAAGTTAAAAAAAGATTTCATCACAAAACCAAAGGCAGGCAGGTCCTTTTCTCTCTCCTTCAGTAGGGCACGTGGCGGCACGGGACTGGCTTACATAATGACACATGGTGACATATGATTGGTTCTGATAAGGACACGGGGCAGTTGACACTAGCATGATGTGGAAGTACAAATGGACATATGTCATGCAGATTTGGCATTTTGAGGGGGCTTATTGAGGCATATCTGTGTGACACGTGTTATCACTCAGGAAGTGCCACGTGGAAAGGATGACATCACATTAGAGATCGCAAATCAGAGGTTGATGGGTATCAGTACTTTGCAGTAGTGGACATTTGGAAACCGCCGATAAGGGGGCTTAAACTTTGTGCTAGCACATGGTCTAGAAAAAATTAAAGGACCAAGGGTGCTAAACTATTTACATAGGAAAAATAGCCCCTGATCCATAAAAAAATGCACTAGCACCTTAAGGCTAAGCACCAATTCACAACCCTCGGTCGTATGGTTAGAAATGCGGGAGGGGCCAAGCAGAAGGGGCTTGTCATATCAGAGATCGGAAATCGATAGATTTGAATGTCGCACCACTATGAAGTTTACAATATGGGCCTTCTCCAATATTGCACTGTGGCAACACTATTGGGCATATCAGGCTCTGATAGTGTAATACAAGGAAGTCTAAAGAGATGGATGAATCGACAAATGTGATTCTGTGATACCATGAAGGCCACCACATTTGATCACTCCCAGCTCCAAAGAGTGGAGAATTCAAGCGGTTAAAGGGGAAAGCAAGGCGAACTTGCCAAATTATTGACGAAGAGACATGTCCTGAGCAGAGGCCATAACAGGAACGGCATGGAGATATTTTCCTCTTATCATCATTCAGTTTTTAATTATTTCTATTTATTTTGTATCTCTTCCATTTTAAAGAAGGAACCAAATCCCGATTGTAATCATTTGGGCATCAGAGATATTGTACGTCGAGACATCTAGTCGATCAGATAGCTAGAGCTATGGCTGAGATATTTTGTAATTGGTTTTCAAAGCTCTCCCTATCCTTATAAATAGGGGGAAGAAACACTTAATAGAGGTCCCAGAATTCTACACCGGAGGGGTCCAAATTACATGATTCCACTTTTGGTTTTATTTGCCTATTCATCAGGGACTTGAGCTATGTATTTCTAAATGTAATTTACTGGTGAATTGAAATCATTTTGAGGATTAATGTTCATGATTCCAATCAAAGAAATGTGCGGTATGTTTAACGCTTCATGTATGTTCTTTCTCCCTATGAAAAAGTGTAATGAAATTGTTGATTTCACTCTTATTCATGGTTGTATGTTTGCTGCTAAGTAGTGAGAAGTACCTGCGTAGTTACATATTTACTTGTGTTATTTGATAGCTCGTAGTACCTGTAATGTGCACAAATTTACTAATTACTATTTGGTGATAAATGCATCCATGATGCATATAGTTGGGGACCTTAATTAGCTCTCCATTATTTCCACCATTGCACCTCTTCAGTCTTCCATGCTTCTGTAGAAACATTATTGCTTAGGATTCCATATTATTTCCATCCCTATGCATCGAATTCCCTTCTCTCTTTCCTCCTCTTCACTTTTACTACAACTCCAATATTAAACTATGTATTGTTGTGTCTCATCCACCAGAACCAGACATTTCTCTTTGATATTAGCCTGATTTATCCCCTATGTATTTAGATCCATATATTTTCCTTAGTTTACCTTGATGAAGGATCATTGAATCAAGCCCCCCTTCATTATATTTTTCAAACTACATGACAATTGGAGTGCAATAGAAATCCCCACTGATTATATTCAAAATCACTCCTCTCTTAAGATGTCCTAGGCACTGGTCTACAATGAACCTAGAGGTTGTCTCTAGGAATATTTTGTATCGCATGAAGCACTTGTATTGCAGGTGCCAGAAAAATCAAAAACATCTTTCTGGTGTCGTTGTCAAGGAACGAATCAAAATATCTTTCCCTAGGTAATAAAAATTTTTACATTCCCTCTGTTAGGTGAGCAAGGGAAGTGTGGGTCAAATATCTCTCACCTTGGCAACTCCATTATTACAATCTTATGTTAAACACCCTGCGACTCCACTATTAGAATCTCATTTTTAAACACCTTGGCGACTCATTGTCTGAATCTTATTTGTAAACACCCTGGCAACTCCACTGTCAAGACATGGAAGAGACGATAGAAGAGATGGAAATGTCAATAAAGAACTCCTTTTATAGAGTAGAAAAACTAGATTTAGAAAGTATAAATGGCAGAACTTTTGGGATGCTAATCCAAGTTTAAATCCCCAATACAGAAGACCTACCCCATAGATATTGCAACGGGAGAAGAAAGAACAACAAGACCACATCTATCCTCCATTATACATAGAAGATGATTCGGAGGAGTAGATACTATATGCCGATGAAGCTCAGGGGAACCCATATTCCTCTTTCTCTAATGAAGAACAAGAAATAAAAATGCATGAAGAAGAGGAGGATGATATTGATATAATGCTAAATGATTATGAGATTGATGATTGCTACAAGAAGTTCATTGATTTCATGATGGCTCGACTACACAAGAAATATGATCTTCTGTCATTTAGAAAGAGATCGAGAGGAAATGACCAAAATGAAGGTACTTCCTCCCAAGAGCCTCTTAGGCCAACTGACAAAGGAAAGGGTCCTTTAGATCCAAACTGCTTCAATCCCGAAGTCCTCAAAGAGGAGAAGCCACCCTCCCCCTCCCAACTCATCAGTGAAAAAGAAAAAGATTCAAGTAGTGTCAGTGGTTTCCCTAACCAAGAAGATATTGATCACCAAATTTTCAATCAAATGAGGCAGCTGTAATTTTATCTCGTCAGTTCTATGACCGAGTAGCTGACTACATGAAAACATTCCTTGGTAAGAAACAAATATTGTTCCTAGGGTATGTATCAAGTTTTTTGTTTGAATATTTTTCATGGTGCATGCCTATTTTAGTCATTGATTTTCAAGAACACATCCAAATTAGTAGTTTCATGGAGGAGATCAAAAGAACTGAGCCTCAAATATTTAGTTGGGGGCAGTGGTGTATGCCTGTTTTAGTTGTTGAGTCCCAAGAAAACAATGGAATAATTTCTAGTACTCTGATGTTGGGTTGGTATCATTGGAAGGTGGACCTCACTTGGGTGAATTGAGCCCTGTGCATAAGTAGGAGTTGTACATAAATAAGCTCACTAGCAGAGTATTTAATTTCCAGTTGTTAGGATTTATATTTATGCATTTTAGTTTTATGAGGAAAGGACTCCTAGAAAATAAAGTTCCATGGAGATTTTTTGGTTTTATAGATTCATTATATTTTTTAATCTATGCCCAATGGTGAAGGCTACTGGTTTGCAGGTTCTCGACACCTTGCCAACAAGGAAATGTACCTAGTTGGAGCCAATGTTGTCACCTACTGCAAAATGTGTTTGCAGCTGCCCAAAGTGAAAAATACTAGAGAATATTGTGGTCATATTCCAAGCCATAGAAAGACTCAAAGTCTAAATTGGACCCTCTCCATTGGATAGTGCTCAGAATAAGCTTTCCAATGGTATGTGGAAGTCCAAGAATGAACTTCTAGATCAAAAGGTATGGTCTGTTGAAGTTTAAGGGTTGTGTTACCTTTGAAATAAAGGAGAAGAGCATATCGGAGGTCTGGGAGATGTCGCAAATCGGAAATCAGAGGATCAAGTAGCATGGCATAATGTTGATCGCAATATCAAAGGTCCCACACATCGATGATCGCAATGTCAAAGGTCATGGAATAAAGGAGGTCCTGCAAATCAGAGGTATAGGTGTAGAATTTCAGTGGCATCCATGCTTGTTTGGCCTAGTGATCTAGTGGAAATCATGGTAAAGACTGTTATTACATGTTCATTGTGTTGGCCTAGTGATACGTGATGCATTATGGTAAATCCTAGTTTCTATTGATGAGGATGAGGTGGTTTAGCCTCAGGATGCCCTGGTTAGTTCTTCTGGTTTGAGTCCCACATTCGTGCTTGGAATATGGCACAGGGGTGAATGACTAAAAAGAGATTTGGATCAACCATTCTATGGTCAGGTGGAACGTGGTAGTCCCATCCCTGGTTGGATTTTTAATTCATTAATAAGAGTTTATCTCTTTGATTTCCTATGTAAAAATGTATTGGTTTATATGTGGATCATATGGTTGTGATTTCCTTGGTATTTCTATTGTTATTATGTTGGTTATGTATATATTTTATGACGGTGGATATGTATGGATCTCATCATGTTTTTACTTGTAATTAATGGAAAATGTATCTATGAACTAATAGATGATAATGCAACAAATGATATAAGGGAACAGTGCTTCTTAGTGATTCTCATATTAGTATGAGATCCCTATGTTCAGATCTATTATTTAAACCTGTGGATTTCATTCATGCAAAGTGTTTGACAGAATTTCAGTCCTAGTTAGGGATGGTCAGGCCTAGTCCTAGAGTTAGTTTTTGGTTTATTAGTCTTGTCATCATGTGTTTGATGGATTCCATAAGTTACAAAAAGTTTTGGGAAGTGGTCGGAATTATGGGCTTGAAAAGTGCCTTAAATCCCACAAACTTTGGCACAATTCTAATGGAAATAGTCCTTGGACGCATACATGCAGCCTTGTGGGAGTGCCCATATCTCTCTGGATGTTGGCATGCCCATAGCATGGGAGTGTCCAAAGGTTTTATATCTTAAAAAATTCATGGGACCCAAGGGCATGATACCTGTGTGGTTGGGGTGGCTCCTGAGTGTTGTTGTTGATGTGGGAGGTGTGTTTGATGTGTTTCCATTAATTCCACTCTCTTAAGGTCACTTAGGAGGTTGAATCTTTTCATAGTAACCTCTCATTAGATGTTTACCCCCATTGGCCGATTACTTGGGTAGATGTGGGAGGAGGGTGTTACAGAGTGGTATCAGAGCATGGTTCAACCCTTAGATTGGATGGGTCATGTGTTGGTCATGCATTCATGTCAGTTGCATATGTGTTTCTTATGCTTGTAATCCATGTGCTTGTTTCATTTGCATGGTGTTGATCATGGTTGTAGTGATGTCACCATGTGGAAGTTGATGATGTTGTTGTTGGGATGTGTTTGTCATGAATGCATGTCAATTATTTATGCATTTGTTATTCATGTTGGTGTTTATATGTTGTTATGCATGCATTTTCATAATGAAGGTTGTTGTGTGTAAGATCATTGCATGCAATTAAGTCATCATGATGATATTGGTATGTTTTGAGGCTAATGTGTTGGCTGAGATAGAGTAGGAGATGCAGATCATCAGAATGAGATTACAACACTAAACTTTGGGGTAAGAGTAGATCGCCATACAGGTTTGTATGGTGGGCATGTAGGTATGTGGTTAATGGTTGTTGTAAGAAATAGGGTTACTTATATACTTGTAATTTTATTATTATTATGGTTACATGTATGATAAATGCTAGTTGATTAGTGTAGTCATATGCACATGTGTCAGATAGTCATGAATGATAATAACCTGTGGGGGTATGCATTTCTATTGTTGTTTTAGGTTAAATAAATTGATGATTATTTAATATCTTGTTGATGAGTATATTATAGGTTAACTTGTTGTTGTTATATGATAGTTAGCTTGATGATTAGGTTATATGTTATTGATGAGCCTGATATATAGCTTGTTGTTGTTATATGCTAGTATCTTGATGATTAGAGTTATTACATTAAGATATTGATGTTATATGTATCTTACTAATTTGATTTGGTATATGCAAATGGCTAGGCCCTATGACATTCATGTATGAACTAATATGTTGTGATATTATTTCATACTAATCTAGATTGACTGTGTATATGTGATTATTATGTATGAATGATAATTGTTTATGAGTTTATGATGCAAACATGTTAGTTAAGTACTATTATGGATATAATGAAATTATTTATGTTTGAGTTGATATGTCGTGAAGTTATATGATGCTACCTAGATTGATTGTGCATACAAGATAGCCTCCCCTAAGATACATTAAGGTATGAGATTTCTTATTTCGTATATTTGGTGCTTGATTGTTTGATTATGTTGTTTAGTTTATTAATTTAACATGGTATGTTTGCAAGTTGGTTGGATGTTTGATGAACTACATAATATGAGAATGTGTTTGGATTAATAAATGATATTGTTTTAAGATGATTGTACTAACACATATGTGTGAAGACAATTGATATGTACTTGAGTGTAGTAGGTGACAATTGTAGCATTATGTCTAATGGCTATGAGTTGACAATGGATTATGAAATGATTGTTAGTCTTGGTAAAGGTTGATTTCAAATTGATAGATATGATTATCTTGATATTTGGAACATGTGGTTGACATCTGTGAGCAGTTGCTTGGTATTAACATGACAAGGTAACAATTGATTTGTTTATATAACTAACAGTTGGATGATGTGATATCACATAATAAGACTTAATTGCAGCAAGGTAAATGGTAAAAGAAAGGAATTGGGTAAGAATTCCTTTGGCCATATTTGGAAAACCTAATTCCAAATGAATGATTTCTTTGCATACAAAAAGTCTTCTTAGCCCTAATTTGTATGAAATTATGTGGATGTGCTATGTTCATGGACATGTATTTGATAGCTATAGCAATTGGTGTCTTGTTATAGCTAGATATGTCATGGCACATATGTGTTTAGTTACAAGGAAGCGTGCTTGGCACAACAAGATAAGGTAACTAGTGTATTTTTATGTTAATTTATGACTGACATTTATATGTGTATGGCAGTATGATGCAGGGGATTGCATGGAAAAATAGATTGCCATGAAATCTTAAAGAATGCTCGAGTTGATCTTTCCATTGGAGGCTTTGGGAACCATGGGGATTGATTCATTGTGTTTATTTTAATCTTATGCTTTTGGTATTTTGTGATTTTTTGTGCTTTGTCTTGTGTATGGCCATACCACTTTGTTTACGGTGTCGTATTGTTATTGGTTTCCATTGTTTTCTCTTGCTTGCTTCTTGGTATTGCCTTTTATGTTTTGAGAGTCTTGGGAATTGGTTGAGACAGAGGAAAGTTAATGGAGCTCGAGAAGATGAAGCTCAGTACATGTATAAGGAAAACTGAGGGAAATCATATGCCAACTAGTTGGATTGGTTGGGTCCATCGAGGTAAATAGATGGTGATAGGACAGTCATGAGAAAGGTAACATGAAGGGTGAAGTAAATGGATCTGAGACATCATATTCATTGGCTATGTTGGGAACGATTGTTCTCAATGTTTTGCATGGTGTGTACAGATAAAGGGAGTTCTCTTAACCTTGACCTTATGCTATCCGGTAATTAGGTTATGATCATGATTATGCTGGTGTTTATATATGTATACATGTATGTATGTATGTGTGTCATGTTTGATAGAGTCATCATGGATCATGATTGTTTAATTTTAATGTTTATATGCATATGTGTATGTATCTATGTATCTATGTCATTATATGACAGGGTTGTCAGGGATAATTCTCGTGGAGGAATGACTGCTTATGCAGGTGAATGACATGAAGAGGTTCCTGGTTCATGAGGAATCGATTGGGAAGAGTAGCCTAACAGATATCTAAGGTTAGTATCATGTGGATATGAATTGGTATTATGTGATTATACTATGTCTATGTTTATGTTATGGATAGGCTAACATTGAGAGATACATCAACGAAATGAAAACAATGTGATTTGTAGCATGCTAAGATAAACATGAATGGCATAGAGACACTAGAAGAAAGGTTGTCTGGTATAGGTAGTGTGGTTTTGGATGTGCAGTGCCACTGTTGTGCATATGTTGCATATGTTGTACATGTTTCATTTGTGAAGTTGTGTGCATGCGGTGTCGTGTATATATTGTGTGTGTACATGTTGTTTATGCAATGTTATGTACAAGGTGGTATAGATAGTGTTGTGTGAATATCACATATGCAGTGCTAGGTATAGATGGTGCTATGTACATGTTGAATATGTTGTGATGTCTACATATTGTATTGTGCGCATGATGGATATGTGGCATTGTGTGCATATGGTGTTGTGCGCATGTTGGATATGCAGTGTTGTGTACATATGATGTTAAGTACCTGATGGTTATGCAATGCTATGTACATGTGGTGTTGTAAGCATGTTATACATGTGGTGTTATATACATATGATGTTGTGTGCATGATTGTACAAGTGGTTTTGTGTGCATGTGGTGCTATGTACATGTTGTACATGTGGCATTGTGTGTAGGTTGTGTTGTGTACATGTTGTGCATTGGGTGTTGTATACATGTGGTGTCGTGTACATGTCATGCACGTGGTATTGTGTACATGTGGTATTATGCACATGTTGTACAGGTGGTGTAGTGTACATGTGGCATTATATACACATTGTGCAGGTGGTGTCATTTTACATGTGATGATGTGCACGTCCTGCGGGTGGTGTTGTGTACAAGTGGTACTGTGTACATGTTGTACATATGGTACTAGTGTACGTGTGGTATTGTGTGCATTTCATACATGTTGGGTTGCAGGCATGTATGTGCATTGTGTAGTCATGGTATCGTGACATATGTATTCATTGCGTTGTAGTCTGTGGATGTATTTTTGTTTTGGTGTACACCGGATGTAGGAGTATGTATTGTGTTTTGTTGTACACTAGGTGTCAGTGTATGTGTGGTATGTCAGGTGTAGGTGTGTATATTGCATTGTGTTTTATGTCGTGTGTGGTTGTATGTGTGTGATGCAGACTACATGTATATGCACATGGTTGAGGAGAAGGCACTGCGTGTTTTTTGGGTGTGGCAACTGATCCAGAGTGAATACATAATAAGGACAAAGGTAGAAGCTAAGGATTAATTAAAGGATAAGTATCAGTATTTTATTTCATTTTTATTTTCCGTGTGATTTATGATTCTGGTCTATGATGATTACTTGTGATCTATGACTCTAGTTTATGATGGTTACATGTAATTTATGATTTTGATCTATGATGGTTATATTTTGAGCTAACCTACTGTGATGTGTTTAGACATGATGGTTTGATCAAAGATGCTAGTTTGACTTGTTGTAACAAGAAGTAAACATGATTGCAAGTGTACCTTATTGACGAGTTACCAATGAGGTGTGATGTAAATTTCTTTCAATTCATTTAAAATATAATGGAATTTATGTGCTTAGTATAGGAAGCACGGAAAAGCATGAAAATGCCTAGTTGGGTGGTTGAAATTGACTACAAGAATTAGCAACAGTAGTGAAAGAAATTGGAATGGGTAGCAGTAAGTTGGTAAAGCACTTCAGGAGTAGGGCCATTATGGGACACTAGTACCTAATAGTGTCCATTGATTTCCATGAGCATGTTATGACCGATATGATGGCTTTGAGGCAGGTATATGCCTTGGTTGTTTGACCTTCCAATGTGAGGAATCTTTGCCAAGGAATGGATTTCTCGGGATAAGGGATGTCGACAAACTTGGAAGGTGAGTGACTACATGGAAGGGGTGACTAGATTGCCCGAGGGAGTATGTAACAGAGAAGGGAAGGTCAAGGATGGATTTGTTTTGGTCATTAGCAATTTCCAGATGGAATCAGATGCACATTGTGAGTGCACCCTGGAACAATGAGCTCGTAATTGTTCAATGATAGGACAAGTGGCGCAGGATTGCAGCGTTACACATTGATGTAGTTTTGACTTTGGCAGTAAATTCTGAACTTGTTGGGAAGGAGGTGGATCCTGGTATTACTTTGAGGGTGGAGGTGTGAGCCTTTGGATTCCCTTGTTGCAGATGCAGGCATCGTATCCTTTTATTTTTTGGTTGAGAAAATGTGCATATATGTATGTGTGTGTATATGTGGTTATTATTGTAAATACCATAATGAGTTGTGTTATAAATCTCCACTAAACAGTATGTTTGTCATGTTTTACTAGGAGGTCATTGTAAATACTGCAACGAGTTGTGTTATAAAGCTCCATGGGTATTATGTTTTGTTTTCAGCAGTCTTTTTGGTTATAGGTGTTATCTCAAAATCAGACCCTGGAAGGCTGCAAACCAGGAAGACTTCAAGTAACTATTTCAAACCAATCTTTTGACTAAGGCTTAGCCTCCTTAGCCTGAGAGGGCTCTCTCAAAGGGTTATTGATTTTGACTTAAAATAAGATGGCTAACTCTTGTGGGATAACATTAACTAATTTGATGGCTGGATAAACATTACATAAGTTTCCATTGGGCCTATGGAGTCAATCATACTTCAGTAAACA
>APFE031527345.1:0-14009 GCA_000404065.3 Pinus taeda | reverse complement strand
GGGGGGTTCACAAGGGAGGTGGAAGACCCCCCTATCCAAGGGGTTTGAGGGGGCCGGGTAGCTCCCTTCTACAAGGTCCAGGGTAGCGCCCTAGGGAATTTTTTTTGGGACCCTATATTAGGTTGGGCGAACCTACCTATGGTTTTGTGCATGGTTTTCGCACATGGTTTTGGACGTGATGGTTTTCAGTCCATGGTTTTGGATGTGATGGTTGTCGGTCCACGGTATTGGATGCTTCAGCATGTATAAATATGTATTGTAACATTCAAAGGAACATAATGAAAAATAAATCTGGTAGTCCCAGTTTTGGGATCTAGGGGAAAATCTTTGTGTATGTGTTTTTATGTGTTATGCTCTCGCATTGTTTATTTTAATGATTTTTAGAATTTCGTATGCAAGTAATGTTCTGTATGGGGTTAAAACCTACAAAGTGGAGAATTTGTGTCGATTACAGGGAGTTGAACAAAGCCACAATGAATGATAATTTTCCTCTACCCTTCATTGACTATGTGCTGGATTTCCTGACAGGGAAAAGGTTTTTCTCTTTCCTAGATGGATTCAGTGGGTACAACCAAATCCAAATCTGCCCAGAAGACCAGGATAAGACCACATTCTCTTGTCCTTGGGGTACATTTGCCTATAGGGTCCTTCTTTTTGGCCTATGAAATGCTCTTGCCACTTTCCAAAGATCAGTCTCGAGTATTTTTGCCGAATTAGTCCATGGTGCGGTGAAGATTTATATGATGATTTTACACCTTATGGTTGTGATTTTCAAGAATCCCTATCTAACCTAGGCAAAGTACTACACAAATGCATTGAACTGAACCTCTCTCTCAGTCCTAAAAAATGTGAATTCTTAATGACTACAGGGACCGTGCTAGGTCATTCAATATCTCAGCAAGGACTATAGGTGGACCCAAACAAAATAGCTATCATCTAAAGGGTTACACCTCCTCAAAAGCAGAGAGATGTCAAAAGTTTCCTAGGGTTAGCTAGATACTACCGAAGGTTCATAAAGGACTTCAGCAAGTTGGCCTCTCCTTTGTTTGGTTTGTTGGTCAAAGACTTTGAGTTTATATGGTCAAAAAGATGTCAAGAGGCCTTAGACATCCTAAAGGATAAGTTAACCACTGCACCGATTCTCCGAGGCCCAAACTATGTCATCCCCTTTCATATTCATGATGATGCCTCACACAAAGCCATAGGAGAAGCCCTAGGTCAGATAGATGAAAAACTGCCTTATGTTATCTATTTTATCAGTAAGAATTTATCAAAGGTTGAACTAAATTATACAGTGACCAAAAAGGAACTCTCAGTTGTTGTGCATTAATTAAACAAATTCAGGCATTATATTACATGTTATCAAACATTTGTGCATACTGACCATGCTGCAATCAAGTATTTAATGAACAAATGAGATGTGAATGCTCAAATTATAAGATGGTTACTTTTACTATAGCAGTTTGATCTAACCATTGTTGATAAGCCTGGTAAGTAAAATGTTGCTACATAATTTTTGTCTAGAGTAAATTTGCCTACAGGTGAAGAAGGAATGGTGGATGACTAGTTATTGAACAAGCACTTATTTGCTATTTCAGTTCTCTCTCCGTGGTTTGCTGATATAGCAAACTATTTGGTATCAGCGTAGTTCCCACCAAACTTTCCTTCCAAAGAAAAGAGCAAGATATTCAGGAAAAGGGCCCCTTCACTTGGATTGGGGGCAATCTTTTCAAACTTGGCCCAGCTCAAATCTTGAGAAGGTGTGTCAGGGAGGAGGAAGTCTTTGACATCCTTTTGACCTGTCATGTTGGACCTTGTGGATGTCACTTTGCAGCAAAGAGAATAGCATTCAAATTGTTACAAGCAAGCTATTATTGGCCCACTCTTCATCAAGATGTGAACAAATACACTAGTTAGTGTGATCGGTGCCAGAGGATGGGAAGGCCTACTCCAAGAGATGAAATGCCTCTACAGCCTCAAATGACTTTCGAGCCATTTGACAAGACTTCATTGGGCCTGTTGACCCTCATTCAAAATAAAAACAGTAAATTATTGTGTGCATAGATTATTTGACTAAGTGGGATGAAGCCAAGGCAATTAAGGCAGCAACAGAAGAGAAGATGGCTGAGTTCCTAAGAGAGAATTTATTCTACAAATTTGAGTACCCTAGAGAGTTGGTCATAGACCAAGACAACCAGTTTACCTCCAACATGATTGAAGACTTGCTCAACCATCACAGGATCAAGCATAGAACCGTCACTCCCTATCATCCACAAGCTAATGGGCAAGTGGAGGTGACCAATAGAGCACTGGAGGGTATCTTGACCAAAGTGGTGAGCAGCAGCAGGAAGGATTGGGCAGAAAGTCTAGTTGAGGCCACCTGGGCCTATAATACCACATGGAAGACCACCACTGAATTCACACCCTATGAGATGGTTTATGGGAAAAATGCCTTGTTGTCTATTGAATTTGAATATAACACATTAAGGATGGCAGCCTAACTAGATCTAGATCTCAACAGTGCACAACAAGAGATTATTCCAGTTGAATGGTTTGGATGAATTCAAAATGTAGGCCCTCCTACATACAGAGGTAGTTCAACTTCAGAGGAAGATCTGGAATGATAAAAATATGAAGGAGAAGCAATTTCATGAAGGTGATTGGGCGTTGTTATATGATTCTAGGTATAAAGACTCCAAGGGCAAGTTAAGGACAAGATGGCTCAAACCTTATGCTGTGGAAAGTTGTCATGATAATGGTTCAATGAAAATAAGAACCATATATGAAGAAGCCATTCCTTTGCTTTTTAATGGAGACCAATTGAAAATTTACAAGATACCTTTACCAAAACAAGAGTTCATTGAAGATATCAATAAAACAATGATGATAGTGGAGCAAGTTCCAGCTCCTCCCTCATCAAATTACTGAGAAAAAAGAATAAGGACTCAAGTGAAAACCTCCATGAGGCGCCTGAGTCCCATCATTGGGTTTTTGAAACCTCTTGAGGCAACTCAGTGGTGTCAAAAAAAAAAAAAAGAGAATAAGAAAGATCCATGGGTGAAAACCTTTCTTGAGGCGCCCAGGGCAAATAGCTAGGGTGAAAACCTCTCAAAGACAGCCTAGTTTTTTTTTTTTAAATAAAAATAAAAATAAAATTAATCATGAAATTTCCATCCATGTCACCATCCTCATAGTCCCAACAAGAAAAATGATTAAAGAGTTATAAGGGAGAATGTAGAAAATCTTGTAGCAGCCTATCCCACAGAATAATAATCACACCAACAACAAGTCTTCAGCATGATGATCCAGGAACTCCAAAGTAGAAGCATCATATCTTCAACCATAGGTCCTTGCAAAAACAAAGAAGCTATTAGCAGACAGCAAGAGGAAGAAGAAAAATAGCATGCAACAAATACACATAGCAACACCTCGGGTCTTCGACAACTATAACATAGCATTGAAACCACAGGTAAGTATCCTGCTTGCTCTCTCATATGCATCATGTAATAAAAAAATGTAAGGGTTAAGAGATAGTTGGTTTATAAGTGAAAAGGTGGCCAGTTAGCTTGACCACCTTCGTTCAGTCAACACATGCAGAACCAGGTGTCCTCTCACACATGGCTGCAATAAACTCAAAGACAGATAAGTAGTACAAAAATCAGTTAAAACTACGTATCCATAAGGTGGGAGCTCATTATGAGGAGTGGGAAATGATGAGGTGGTAGTGTGGACCAATGGTCCAAAAATGGAAACATACCTTTGTTGCTAGCACACCACCCCACCCCCGAATCACCATAAGAGGAAATAAAACATCATTCCCATGCATTCATTCATTTTACTTCCTCGAAACTCCCTCACTCAAGTCGCTCTCATACCCAAGAAACCCACTGAAATCAAAACTCCATCGTTTCACTGCAAATGAATTCCTACAAGACTGCACAGGAATTCCTACAGGAGCATGCATAGGAATTCCTACAAGATACACAGAGACTGACTATAGGATTGGCAGAGAAGAGTTCAGAAGGAATATCATGGGAGTTGGCCACTACAAACAATCTAAAGAGGTAGGCTTTGTCATTACATCCATCTTTGCAAGTAAATGAGCCAAGAATCCTCTAAATTTGAGTGAATTTAGCAACTGTGTGAACAGAATTACATACACAGTGATCTCTGTTTTGGTTCTGCATTTAAAAAATAGTTTCAACCCTCTCATTTTCTCCTCAGGCTTCACCAGCAATATGATAGGAGCGCTTAATAAGAGAGAACCCACCAACATTGTGAGAATCCAACAACACCCCCATGTTCTTGAAATCTTCACAAGACATAATTGGATGGGGTTTTTCGAAAAATTCAGAGGGTATGACGATGAGGTGGCTCAAGAATTTTCTCTCTCCCTCACTCCACTCACTAAAATCCATGCCACTATTTTAATAAGGGGCCTCACTATAGATCTCACCCCTGAGCTCATCAACAGAGTCACCACACTCCCCCTAGGAATACCATGGAGAAAATAAGACAAAGGGGATAGCCAGGTTTCTAAAAGAAAATTCTTTTTAGAAGGTTAGGAACCCACTGAGGACAAAAATGGAGTAAGAAGGGAAAGTCTGCCATATCCATGGAATGAGGTAGGCTACCAACTGATCAAATACATCTCATGTGAGGGTAGGTATAGTGTGGTCTATGGCTATCATTTCAGGATCCTTGAAGAATTAAGATTTGGAGCAGAAACACCCCCTCACGAAAGGCTCATCATACCATACTTCTTGCTTCAATCACTCATATACTCAAGCATCAAAGTGAAGAAGGTAAATTCCCAACAATTAGCTCACCATGGGTTGATTAGGATCCTCATAGAAGATTCCCTCCAAAACCCCTGAACTCCTATAACATGGTCAGTTTTCAGAGACATGCCGACAAAGGATGACATCAAAGCTCTCACTTATGATGTTAGTCCTACTTTCAGTGAAGAGGAAGATACAAAAGAAGAAAAGGATGAGATGGACGAAGAAGGAGCTGACACAGAGGAACATGATGAAGATGAAGAAGAAGAGGGAGAAGAGAAGAAGGATGATGAAGAAATAGAGGATGAAATTAAAGAGGAAACTGATAGAGATGATGAAGATCTACAAGAAGAAGACGAAAAGAAGGACATAAAGGAAGAAGGCAATGGAAAAGAGGGGATAGAAAACAAGGAGGAGTCACCTAGGGTGTCTCCAGAAGCCACTGAGAGAGAGGCAATAACTGTCCTCACTTCTCTTAGCACCCCAATCAAACAAAAAGGAAAAAGGCAGAGGCATACCCCATTGTATTTCAGGACAAGAAAGAGCACAAGAATAAGACAAGGGAAGCCCCAAACATCAACCAAAATTCCTATTGTAATTGAAGACTCCCCTACACAAAAAGACAAAATGCCTTGCCCTAAGTCCCATATCTCCTATGTGAGGATGCATACTACTAGATCCACTTCATCCAAGGGAAAGGCAGTCCTACAAGATACACAACAAAATCTACAAGAAGCAAAAACAATCCTACAAGATACTCTGTTGAATCTACAAGAGGCACAAAAATTGGAAAGAAAGGTAGGGGAGCAACAAGAAACTAAAGAAGAGGACCCACAGACAAAAGAACCTAGCCCCCAACCTAACTTGGACTCCTATTACTGGTTTATTGAAAGAGGTAGGGTCATACCTCAAAAGTTTTCCATCCCATTGTTCTTCGAGCTTAAGAAGGAGAGGGCTAGAACTCACCGATGGATGCAGATTGCCAAATCAAAGGGGGTGGAAGAAATTTGGCACATGGAAGAGAAATTCAAGGAGATGGGCAAAAAGATAAGTGGCTTGAGGGAAAAAGAAGCTATAAAGAGAAATCAACTAGAGACAGAAAATGCATGGTTAAGGGGACAACTACAGGAAAGAGAGAATCAATTGCCATGTATGGCCAGTGTCTCTTTGGAAGCAATCCAGTGTAGGATTCCAGCTAAAACCTATGCTCTCTACCTCAAAGAACAACCACTGTAGGTTCAGGTTAAGACCCTAGCACAGAGAGGAATCATGCCATTTCAGGACTATAGTCAGTTTATTGATCTTTGTCATCGAAGTACACTAGAGGAAAGGGCCAAAATGGCTGATTTTATTTGCACAACATGGCCCTCATAGACATGAATGTATGAGACCCTAATTCCAAGCTAAGAGATCTACAATTAATGACTTAGGCATCATGGATGAACCATGAGGAGTCAAGAGTTGCAGAGATGAAAAGGATATTGGAAAGAGAGCAAACTGAACCTCTTTTTTCAGAGCTGAATAATAAAATCCCATGGCCCTCATTAGTACCCATAATTTAATTGCAAATGATCCTTAGTTTACACCTAGATATCTTGCTGCCCAAGAGAAAGCAATTTTGTATTTTGAGGACATGTTCAAGTTGCTAGGAGATGATAGTATACATGCTTTCTTAAGGAGATGGAACACCCTACCATACAACTTAAAGATAATAGAATATCACTCTCCTCAAAAGTTGAGAGAGGCACTCAACAAGACAATAATGTATAAGCAATCTATACAAAGGTTGAAGGTCAATTGGATAGGCCTAAAACTCAGACTACCACGACTCTTATGGATGCTAGAAAGGAGAAAAGAAGAAGAAGAAAAGAGGCAGTGGGAAGAGGTAGAAAAGGAAGCAGGCTTCTATGAACAAGAATAGGAGACCACAACAGAGGCATGGGATGTCAGAGAGGCCACTAGAGCCATGAAGGATATGGATATTGATTAATTTGCTCAGAGGATGAGCAACACTTTCAGTAGGGGGTGATGATGAGCCTCATCATTGGGTAATTATATGGGCCTTAATACACCTCCTAGCTTAGTCAAACCAACTTTTCTCATAACTTATTACATGTTTTTTATTATATTTTGTTTATGAGGTGAGTTAGAGTTGGATATTATGCTTTGTGTTCTAATATGCATTGAATGCGGGATTAAAGGAGAAAATCAAGGAATTTTGGTAAAGACAAAGGTCAAAACTCAAATGGGACAAGGGAGAGGGATTATAGGAGGTAAATCCTCCTCATTTACTACTCCTCCATTCGAATATTTCTCCATTCATCACATCATATCGAAGTGAAAATAGCCAAATCATGAGGACTAGAAGGGAGCCGAGCAAGTGAGAGACAAAGCACCAGTTTATCTTGAGTTTGGGAGCCAAGACTCCCTAATTTGAAGGAATTCGTTGGGGAATTTAGATGTATAAGTAGAGAGGCCTAGGACCTTAGTAGGATTCAGATTTTTTATTGTAAAACTCTACTCTATTTTCAGGCTGCAAAACTTGTGACAGTTCTTTTGATGTAATTTGTTGTTTTGGTAATAAGAATGAGTTTTGTTTTGAGCTAGCATTGAGTTAACTCAGAGGGTTGAAGCTCTTGGGTTAGGGCCCAACCCTTGCAGCCAAGGTTCCTCTTGATTGTACATGTATGTTTAGTGTAGATTCATAGCTTCATTGGTAATTTGCTCATTAGATGCATTTCCATTACAAGTAGTGTAGATTAGATTGGTTGTGTGATAGTTTGCTTCCATTTGTGCCTTATTTCAAGTAGCAGGTTAGAAAGGAGAAAAAGGATCACCACAAGGTTGTTAGCAGGTGTCTCGGCCTCACTTCCTCCCTCTGGGACCATGACTTGAGGAAGGGACCCTTAAGCAACCCGAAACACACATATTTCTAGTTCTTTTATGAGCTTTGGAGTTCATTGTCTTTAATTTAGTATTTGGGAAATGTTGCAAGGTAGATTTCATTGTCATGTTTTTCATCTCCATTTCTGCAGTAGATATAACTCATGCTTTCATCCTTTCAAAAACTTTCTTCATTCATAGTATAGGCAGTCGACTCATTAATTCTACTTTTCTAGTTTATGAAAATGTATCTTGTTTCATAGCTTTTTGGAAGACACACATGTTTTATGTAGAGCAGGTTCTTCAGTAGGAGACTAAGACTTCATAGCCAACAGCCACCTACCACTTCATCCACCTTAGCCGTCCCTTGTTTTCACCATCACCCTCACTAGTTTTTCACCAATTTTCATTGAAATTCTCCCAAACACATTGATCGAATCTAGCCATCTAACATCTTGAATATTGACTCCTGGATGATCCTAGACCTTCTAACACTCCACTCCACCCATCACACACCTTTCTTAAGCCTCCCATCACCTCCAACACCTCACATTTAGCTCTCGGTTGTATCTTGTAGGTTTCTAGTACATCCTGTAGGTCTTCTTGAAACAGTGTGTTTTGAGGCCAAATTGATGGAAAACCTCTAGGAATTCACAAAAAACCTCCTAGGGACCCTCCACACCATCCAACCACTTCATAAACCTTCTAGCCATCCTCAAACACCATTAATCCACCTGTCACATCCACAAGAACAATTAGTTTGCATACTTGATTTTGCATAAAAAGACCAAAAAAGTGAAAGCAAATTTAGTTTAGTTTCATTGCTTGCACATTAGTATTGTTTGATGCTTCTTACTTCTGCAACTTAGATAGTAGAATTTGTTTTATTTTGATTTAGCATTCTTGCTTAGCATAGCTTCTTAAATGGTTAATTAGGGTATGGTGTGGTTTAGCATTACATGTTGGCCTTCTCCAATACTACAGTAGAGTAACTCTCTTAGAGTAGATTTACCTTTCTTCCATCAAATAATCAAGCTTCTTCTGACTCCATAGAAGTCTGGCTTGGAGCCACAATGGTTTTTCGCCAGCTGAACAACGACAAAAGGCAGAACCATCACTTTTACTTGTGCATACAACACTATCACCTCCAAGTTTGTACGAACCCCAGGTTGATAAGTAAAGATGGTAGCCCAGGAGTTGGAGCATCCTTGCTGCAATACTGGCACTCATCACCCACAAGTGACCCTTGTGGTGCTTTTCCTTTCAAACCCTGAACCCTAGGGCTTGGAGTACCTCCCAAGTTACACAAATCAACATTATAAGACTCCATTCAATGATATGATTGTCATGTTTTCAGCAGTGGTAATTGTAAATACTACAACGAGCTGTGTTATAAAGCTCCATTGGCAGTATCTTTAATTTTTAGCAATTTGATGGTCATAGATTTCATAGAATACCGAGGATGGTGTTCCCCTAAGGGGGAGGGTTTGGAAACAAGCCTGGGTAAAAATCCATGTAATAAAGTTAATAAAAAAAAAAAAAAAAAAAAGACCAAAGTCATGGGACATGTATTCCAAGTTGGATGTTGGTAAAAACATCTTAGTGGGTGTTCATTTGGTTTATTATGGCTAAGGGGAAATTGGCAAAGGAATTGAAAAGGAAAAGAGGCATTAATTGGCATTCTATCTATGAAAATATTGGAAAATATGAGAAAAGGAAGGTGAAAGGTCACGTATTTTCATTAGAAGGAAATTGAAGTAAAGATAGAGGAAATTGAACAAAATAAAGGCTACAATGATAAAAAGGTTTCTAAGGATAAGTTCATGGCTTTTGTCAGTATTAGCTTTTGGTTTGTGTAACCTTTTGTAAATTTATTTTTAGCTCCTCTCTCTCTCTCTCTCATACTCTTGCACATTTAGAGCATTCTTGGATAACTCTAGCGTTGGAGGAAGTAAGGACGAGAAAGCAAAGGGGAGCAAAGATTAAGCAAGGAAGAGTTGGATCAAGTCGCTACAATGAGATTACTTGCAAGTGTCAAGTTGCATGTATGATTTCCTTGCTATTTTTGGCATGCATGGTACATGCTTGTGTATATTTGGTTTTCTTTCTATTATTGGCATGGGTGTTTCCAGGTGTGACAGTGGTTTTTGGTCTTGTCTTAACATTTTCGGATAACCCTGGTGTGACGAGGTTCTTTCATTTGGTTTAGCTGGATTGTCGGATGGTTTTGGAACTGATGAGGTGTTCTCAAGAAAATTCCCAAGGGCTTAGGAATTCCTTGACCGATAATAGTGGGATACACGTAAATCATGAGGGTGGAGACAGGAAAATTTGTCAAGGTATTGGTGAAGAAATATGGAGGTATCCATTCTTGTTTAGGTCATAGTGATTCCTTGATTGGTTTCGATGCGATTGCGGTAAATACTGGTAGTGTATGTTTATTGTTTAGCTTAGGAATCCCTTGGCTAGTAATGGAAGGATTGTGGTAAGGCATGATTGTATAGGTGAGGGTTTCGGACCTAGAAATCCCTTGACCAATAATGATTGTATATATGGTAAAGCCTTAGGAAACCCTGATTGTTTTGTTTTTGGGTCTCACGTTAATGCCCAGAATATGGCACGAGGGTGATTGGCTAAAAGAAAGATTTGGTCCGGCCCAATTTATGGTCGGGTGGTACGTGGAAGTCCCTGACTTGGTTGGATTTTTCATATGTTAATAATAGATTTTTTCCTCTTGCATTTCATGAGTAATTATACTTGTTATTATGTGGCTCTAATGCCTGATCTATCACTGTTAATATTATGGTTATATGATAGTTATAAACACGGCTTCATGACATATTCTACTTATGGCTCTTAACATTTTTTTTATTGGTAAATGAATGGTTATTGAACACATGACCTAATAAATGTTATCACAACTATTACAAGATGGAACTAGAACTTCTTGATGATTATGAGATAAGCATCAGATCCCTATGTTTAAATATAGTTTCATAACCTTAGATTACATATTTGTCATATGTTTGACAGAATGTCTATCATGGTTGGGCTTGGTTAAGTCAAGTCTTTGATCAAGTTTTCTATTAATAGCTTTTTCTTTGTGTCGTTTATTATTCTAGAAAGCCTCATTAAGTTCTAGGAAGTGGTCTAGAGACTATCCTTGGAGAAGGTGGCTGAGATCTTGTGGTCGTAGGCATATAATTGGGTGGAAAATATTGCAGTCACTCCCTTGCAGGCTTATGCATGCGACTAGACGGTTATAGTGAATTTTCTGCAATATTGTGCCAACGCCCAGGAGTCCAGGACATTGAAAAATAGGCTTAACTCAGAGTTTGGGCACCTGGAAGCGTAGTTTAGCCCTTGAGGGGCTGGTAGCATTGTAGGGAAGTCAGTAAGGATTTGGTTTTGTTGATTCCACTTCTTTAAGGTGATCTAGGAGGTTGATTCATATCATATTAACCCTCAGCTCATGTTAACTCTGATAGGTTGTGAAATTGGGTAGATATGGGAGGGGTGGTTACACAGAGACTCCTATTTCAACCCACATCCTCCAGGGGCCCAAGTTGTTACATGGCTCTAGATAACTAACATCTCAACCCACCACCTCTAGGGACCCAATTTGTTTCAAGGCTCTAAAGATTCTATTCCAACCTACAGTCATAGGGAATCTTAGAATCAACGAGAAAATCCAAATGGGGAACCCACTACATCATGGCTATTTAAGAAATGGAAAGGAAAAGCTGAAACAATTGACAATCCAGGAAAACTTCCATGTCAATGACAACAAATAACCAAGAAACCACATGCATATACCATGCATCCAAAACTCAACAAGGAAATCACACATGCAACCTGTTATCTGCGATGTATCCTTATTGTAATCGTTGATCCAATCTTCTTTTCCACTACCCAAAAATTCCTTTGTTTGTCCTTTGCTTTATTTTTCTAAGTCTAAGTGAATTCTAGAATGCTCTAAGTGTGCAAGAGTGTATGAGAGAGTAACAATGTGGAAGGAGAAAACCAAAACTGAACCGACTAAAGTTGTGAACTATTTCTCTGATGCCTTTTTATCATTGATGTTTTTTTTCTTTCATTTTCTTTAATTTTCCTTCTAACTTCCCTTGCATACATTTGTGTCTCTTCATCTTCTTTTCCTCGTATTTTCATCTATTTCCTTAATTAAATGTCATTTATTGCCTCTTTGCCTTTGCCAATTTCCATAGCCATTAATAAGCTACAAGTGATTCCCACTTTAATGTTTGCCCACCATTCAACTTAGAATACATGTCTCATGACTTTGGTCTTATTTTATTTACATGAAGAATTACCAAAGGATATTACACCAAAAATGAACTGCCTACATTCCTCTTTAAATATGTTTTTATTGTTTTTTCTTTTGGGATCAATGAAACAAAATGACAAAGATTAGTAATGGCTTGATGGGGTTCTTGAATTTTCTTGTATTTATTGGTTCCTGATGAGGCCCGGAATAGAGGACCTCAAAAGAGAACCCTAGGGCAACAAGCTTAGGAGAAATCCTTAGAGCATCATTTGATAGACTGAGTGCAGAGCTTCGCACACTACACAATGCAAACCTGTGAAGACCAAAATTCTACAACACTTCAAGGTTAAACTGTGTAAAGCTTCAGTACAAGATTCAATTCTTATTAGGTTTCAAAATGAAGTTGTTTTGCTCCTAATTCAATGTGTTCATTCACATTCAAGCATATCACTCGCACTTTCTCTCTATCAAGTTTTGTGTCAACGAATTGCTAAACCAGCACTGTAAGTAATACCTCAGCCAAGATTCACATTTCATGTGGACCTTTATTAACCATTAAATTTTGTTTTCTCTTTTTATTATATGCATAAATGTGTATATCTTAGAATTGGATATTCATATGTGACTCATGTGATCCAGGTGGATATTGGTGGCCACCTGCCAAGTCCACCTGGACCCCCACCATTGTCTTTCTCAGCATTTTCAGTTTCCTTAATTATAGCACAATTTACTATTTTTAGCAGTTTTTCGGGTCCTGAACTTCCGGAGCCATTTTGAGGCCCTAAACGACGTTTTTTGTGGAATCCGAGGGCAACACGAGTCCATGGAACATGGACTATGTTGCCCGTTCCAACAATGATAGTGCTCGAGTAGATCTTTCTAATGAGCTATTGTACACGCCAAACGGAGATCATATGCTAAAGTTACGACCCCGGGAAGTTGATGTACCAACTTACCCCCAAACGGGGCCCACAGTTTGGCGTTTCATCTCCTAGGGTTAGGTTTGGGAATGTTAAGGGTTTTTCATTGTTTCTCAACAATAAATAGGCCTTCGAGCCTCATTGCAAGTCAATTCAGAGGCATGTAGCGAACACATCTCTTCTCATAGATAAGCTACCATCACCCTAGCTAGTTTATTTCCATTTCTGATTGTAAGCATATTTCAGTATTTTCCATTAATGAAATGAAGTATTATTTCCGCTGCATATTTGTGTATATGGTTATCTCTGTAATTTGTTGCATTCCAGTTTAAATCCGGATCAGTGGTATCAGAGCAAGTTATGATTCCATGGGAATGAGGGTTTCATGCATATTTCAGTTTCAAATTTTGCAGCAACATTCAACAAACTTCAGGCATGTGCTACAACCTCCACAGAGCACTTTCTTCGGTCAAGCAGGGAGAATGTTTCTTTTTTCATTTTTTTTTGCAGGAATTTTTTTTTTGGGGTGGCGACTTTGCAGATCAGATATGAAACATTTGCTATATAATCTACAAAAACAAATACCAGATCTGGATTCCTCTCGAAAAATCACCCAATTTCAAAAACAAAATGGGTCGAATCGGAGTTCGGATGTGGGAGATATCGCTGATTTAAAATCAGCTATTTTATCAGAATTTTTGTGACGTCGGAACTGTCGCAGCGCGAATCTGAGATCTTAGAGTACCCAGATAAGGATTTCCATCACATGGGAAGATGAAAAATGGTCCTTTTGCTTCTAAAAACAGGTTATAATAAATATTCTGAGTTATATTGGCTGAGTTATGTCCATTTCAGTTCTGGAGCAGCATTCGGAGTGGGTTTCCATTGGAGACGTGCCCTCCCACCCCACTTTAGTAGGCACCTGCTTCACATTCATCAGTTTCAACATAGCATCAATCGGCTTGGGTTATTTGGAGATGTGCCCTCCCACCCCAAGCTATGTAGGCACCTGCTACTTCATCAGCAACCAACATCACGGTTGTGGGTCATCCACAAACCCATACTTCATCAAAGTCCATTTGCTAGGCCGTACACTGTTAGTATCACAATTGGTCACAAGCATTACAGGGTATCTCTATC
>APFE031527336.1:102069-132704 GCA_000404065.3 Pinus taeda | reverse complement strand
ATCTTCAGGATAATCCAGATAATCATGTCTTCGTACTGCTGCCACTATTCTTCAAAAAGCTCTTCCAGAATCGCAAATCACGGCCAACGGAATTTGCGTGTTTGACGGCTGTTTCAGCAACTGGGTCAGCTGTTTCAGCAACGGAGTCAGCTGTTTCAGCAACGGAGTCAGCTGTTTCAGCAACGGCCGCAATGCTTATCTGCAACCTCTGGATTTGTATTAGCAATGATATACTTTGATTAATGATAAAATATAAGAGTATTGTGGAATTAAATGTAAAACAGATTAATCATATAATAAAGAAGAGGTTTTTGTATACCTTGGGAAAAAGTGGATGAAGATGATACTGGGATTCATGGTTATAAAGGTAAAATGGTATCAAAATATGTGGCAAAAATGATACATAGTGGGGTCCTAACATACATCGAATAGACCATTGAAACAGAGAAAATCAATTAGATTGGCACGGATTAAAGGGGGGTTGGAAAACCCCCAAGGGAATACTAGTCAACCTATGGAGATAGATGATTCAGGGGACGAGCAACCCCCGCAATTGGAAGGAGAAGAGAATGAGAAAGAATTGGGAGGAAATAAGGAGAAATGGAAGAAGAGACAAAGCAATGTGAAGAAAGCACATTGCAAAATCCATTGCAAGAGGATGAATTGGCCCAAATTCTAGCCAATATGGGAAAATATGCCTAACCTCTCAGCCCGCTCGGCCTCCATATTGAGGAAGAACCAGAAAAGCAGTTTGCTCAGGACAAAAATACACCCGAATAATTGCGTGATGAGGAAGAAAAAGAAGATAATCATTTTGTTCATGATGTAAGTATGACAGGAGAGAAAAGTGATGAAGATATAGAAGAGGAACAATCTGTTCCCAGCCAGATTGCACCAG
Source organism: Pinus taeda (assembly GCA_000404065.3). NCBI lineage: Eukaryota > Viridiplantae > Streptophyta > Pinopsida > Pinales > Pinaceae > Pinus > Pinus taeda. The sequence goes on along the minus strand of APFE031527336.1, from coordinate 131,806 downwards.
AAGAATTTTATGGAAAAGGAGGGGTGGAAAAAGAAGTCATCCAGGAAATAACAGAACCAGCTAGGGTTTTTATTCTTGAGCAACCCGAACAAAACAAAGAAGGAATACCTGAAGAAGAAAACCAGGGAATTGGCCAAGATAATAGTCCAGGCCTGAGTAAACAGAAAACTGTTCCTTCTAAGAAAATAGAAGAAATTAGAAGATTACGGAAAGAACAACAAAGATTACTGAATGTGATAGCTCGACCTCAACAACAAATCAGGGTTTTGAAAATGAGAAAGAGGGCAGAAAGGACTTCGGGGGAAAAACATGCAACCACTCCGACAAGACCCCTCAAGAAAAAGGTAAGGAGGACTCAAGTCCAACCTGCCGTTCAAAACCAAAAGGAACAGTATTTAGCTGTTACCCATGTTGAAGTGTAAACAGATGGTATATCGGTCTGTGACAAAGAATTTTAGACAGAGGCATAGCCCTCTGAAGAAATACGAACCATGAACATGAGACGATGCAATAAGAAGATTCAAGTGAACCTTCCGCTTACCACTACCATGTGGGACAATGATCTGAGGACAGTAACCCTACAAGAGGTTTTGGTACAAGCTCAACAAGCAGCAAAAAAACTCACAGAACAAACAGTTTCTTGAGAAAAGTATGAAGAGTTACAACAACAACTAAGGAATGTCAATTTATCTGAAAGCCAGGCTTTTGAAGGATGGCGAAAGGAAGAAGAAAAATTTGCAAAGGTAACTCATAGGTTAGATGTAGTTATCAAGCAAATGGATACCTTATGCTCTTTGTACACCGACGTCCTAGCATGTAGAGCCCATGCTAAGAATTATGCCTTGTTTTTAATGGAACGATATTTGCAATTGAAAATTAAGGCTATCAGAGCAGGAGCCCCTATACAAATCAATACTATTGATGATTTTATAAATTGTTGTAAGCATTATGGAGTGAAGATTCAAAGATTATTGTGTGAATTCTATCTGCATAACCTTGTGTTAGATCAAGAGACAGAGTAGAACCCCGACCCTTTTGTTGGGGATATCCAACTGCAAACATTTATTTCGTTTGGGGTTAATCAAATCATATGGATTAAAGCCTATAATGCCTTCCAAAGACAAGAAAAGATATTAGATTTGTGGGTAAGAGCTGAGCCTAGAAATCCAGTGCAGTTATGGAGGAAACATAGGAACCTCATGAGGACTCTAGGCATGATTAAAGCATTAGGGTCCATTCATACAACGATCAAATGACAAGGGATAGAGTACTTCTTTACTATTAAAGACTTCGACATTGATGCTGCTAAATTTTGATATCATATTTCTAATCTAAATATCCAACTCAGGGAACCATTTAATTATGAGAACTTTAAGTTAGTTGCCGATCGCTTGAACCTCTATGGCAAACTTATCTTGAGGGCAGGGCAATCTTGTTTAGGATATAGGTTCCAGAGTCTGATTATTTGGCACCCTGCACTTGGATAGATCCCTGTATGAGATGCCTGAGAGTCAGACAGGCCATCTTTTTGAACACCTAGTTAGGCATCATGGTTGTAGACCACCACATGAGATCCCATCTCCAGCCTACTCTCTCACTGCCTTACATGTCAACTACAATGTTTTCATGATGGCATGAAAAAGGGTAAGCAGGGGGGTGTGTGGAGTACTGAAGAAGGTATGTTTTTATTGATTATTTTGTCATATTTTCTTTAAAACCCATAACCTCTTTGCATCATGAACTAGGTAGATGCAGTTAACTTGGCCCTGTCTTTTTCTTTAAAACCCATAACCTCTTTGCATCATGAACTAGGTAGATAATAAGAAATCATGACAAAATCTATGGGATTTATACGCAACACAAAACTACTAATAATTGCCATTTCTTATGCAGGAAAAGGGAAAAATGAAAGAATGTCATTCCAAAGAAAAAGACAGGGCCAAGTTAACTGTTGTCCCTCTGGTGGGGAACCACATGCAAACAAGGCGATCCAAATTAAAGTGTATCGGCCAAGGAAAGGAAAAGGAGATTCGACTCGACGCAAAAGAACAAATGGATAATGGGGAATTAACAGTTTGGCGAATCCCTCAAGATCCTTTGATCCTGAGGGATCGTTGCCTTAACTATTTTTACATCATTGATATCTCCTCTTTAGCTGTTATAAAAAGGGGGCAACACTGCTAGGCCGGGAGGATCTGCTGTTATTTTCCATGTAACTTTTCTCTGTATTTGAAACTTTGATCATCGACTCTCGTTGAGAAGTGATTTGCTGTAACTTTGTTTTAATGCTTCAATATAAACCTGGTTGTCGTTCCATCTTTGATCCTAGAATAATATCAAGCGGTGTGTCCCTAAAGGCTAAGGGCCCGGCCTTGGTGCAACACTTGCTCCTGTATTATTATCTTTAGTTCGTGCATGGTTTTCATTATCAGCTTTGTTTGGTAATTTGATGTGTTTCATTATTTTACATCACGGTTCTATTATATTTGATTTATGATTCAACTGAGTAATATCGTTTTCTGTAACAGGAATGTCGTATTGTTCATTCTGACTTTGTAACACATTGTTGTTCCTTTAATCATTGATATAACACTGCTAGTCCTTATAGAATGCTATTGCTGTTCAATTACAGAGTATTCGTGTTGTAACATTCATAAATTGGTATTACTGTATTCATCTATGGTTTACACTTAATTGCAATTGCTGTTCAACTGACATTGTTGTTCCATTACGAATTACAATCGTTATTCTTTATAACTAAGATTGATATTTGTGGTACCGAAATCAGATTACTATTTTTCTCAATACTAAGGCATGCCGTGTGTGTTATTTATCTTAGTTTATTGTGCATTCACATTTGGCTCTAAGTACTGTTCTATATTTCATTGCTAATCAGTCGCCATTCTATTTCCGCGTGCTGTCCGATTTATTCTTAGAGTAAAGATTACCATCTAATTTCTGTAGGATACACTTGCTGCACTTGTTTTTGTAGATTAAGGTGTTTCTGTTTATAAGAATTAGTTGTTGTTCCATTTCTTAGTTGATGTTCCATTTCCTAGTTGCTGTTCCATTTCCTATTATTTGTGTTATCCTTGCTTTGGTGTGCAGAACGATCTGAAACTATCGTGGGCATTTGTTGTCTAGCCCCCAAGTTGATGATCTGTTCCTTGATTATCTTTAGTTACATCAGTTTATAGAGGGATGAGTTACTGTTACTGTACCCTTGACTGATAAATTGCTTAGTTTTCTAAACGCATGTTTTAAGCCTTTAATTGTGTTGCTATAAGTAGATATTGTTTTGAGCATTCGTTTACCCTTGTATTCTGAGCACTATACTACTAGCAGTACTCTAACAAATGATAGCCTCAAACAGAGTGCACTCTTTGAGATAACAAATCATTCCCAGATTGACAAGTTAATGTGAGGTAATTAGAGGTGAAAAAGACCCTTTTTATGGCTCGACAACCTTATTGTAGTTAAAGAAACCAATAATCCAGGCGAAGGAAGAGCAAGGAAGTTAGGTTTGGGAGATGTTCTTTGATGGAGCATGTTCCAAGGAGACTGCAGGAGCAGGGGTAGTGCTGATATCCCCAAAACGAGAAAGCACACATCTGTCTTTTAAGCTGGCTTTCCAAGTCACTAACAATGTAGCAGAGTATGAGGCTCTGATATTGGGTCTTAACGCAACAAAAGATAGAGGAATCAGAAACATAAAGGTGTTTGGAGATGCTGATCTTATTATTCAGCAAGTGAACAGAACTTTTCAAGCAAAGCACCCTAGGCTCAAAGCATATAGAGATGAGGTATGGAGACTCAAAGATTCTTTTGACAGTTTTTGTATCTCATATGTCCCTAGAGTAAAAAATCAGCTTGCTGATTCCCTTGCTGTGTCTGCTAGCATGTTTATCCCTCCCATGCCTCCTAGACTAGTGTATGAAGTCCAGATGAAATATAGACCATCCTTGCCCAATAATTTCCCGCATTGGAAAGTTTTTGAAGATGATGATGAAGTGAATAGGTTTCTGTAAGTCATTGATGAGTTCTCTGAAATGCAAATTGACCAAGAGAATGAAGCCTTGGAAGGAAGCCCCAACCCCAACCTAGAAACAAAATTGGTAGAGATAGAATTGTCCAACTACCTAGCAATCATATACCTAAGGGTCTAGTTCCTTTAGAAAAGGTGTTTGATCAGAACGATGTGCCTTATAAGGCTGCCCAAAAGGAAAACCAATCTGCAGTCTGTAAGCATAACGTAGGGAGTCCAAATCAACCAAGATATATAAATCTGTCCACTCGCTTATCAGCTGCCCGAAGTGCTGAATACTGCAATTTAATGAAGCAATTTGCTGATGTCTTTGCTTAGGAATATAGTGACCTGAAAACATATGACAAAAAGATCATCCAACATAAAATTACTTTAGATAAAGACACCATCCCTTTTAAACAGAAGATCAGACAATAAATCCTTTGCTCCTCCCGCTGATTGAAAAAGAAATCAAGAAGTTACTGGCTGCCAAAATCATAGTCCCTCTCAGATATTCAAAATGGGTAGCCAATTTGGTTGTGGTGAGGAAGAAAAGTGGCAAAATTAGGCTCTGCATTGATTTCAGAAACTTAAACAAATGCTATAAGAAAGACAACTATCCTCTACCCAAGATGGAGCATTTGCTGCAGAAAGTCTCAGGAGCCAAAGTGAGGTCTTTCCTGGATGGATTTTTAGGGTACAACCAGGTTGTTGTACATCCAGATGACCAAGAGAAGACTGCATTCACCACTCCTTGGGGCACTTTTATGTATTCTAAGATGCCTTTTGGACTAATGAATGCTGGAGCTACCTTTCAGAGAGCTATGGATATAGCATTTGTGGGAGATAAGGATAAGTTTGTCCTTATCTACCTTGATGATATAATAGTATACTCCAGCAGTCATCAAGATCATTTGCAGCATTTGAAGAAAGTGTTCCAGAAGTGTAGGAGGTTTGGGATTTTGGTTAATCCTAAAAAATCACAGTTTGCTTTAAAAGAAGGCAAGTTGTTAGGACATGTTGTTTCTGCTGCAGGTGTCCGAGTTGACCCAGAAAGAGTAAGTGCCATACAGACCTTGTTTGTCCCAAGATCAAAGAAGGACATCTAGTCCTTGCTGGGCAAGATAAATTTTGTGAGGTTTATTCCTAATTTTGCGGAGCTGGTAAAACATATTACCTCCATGTTAAAAGAGGGGTCAGAGATAAAATGGAATGATACAGCAAGAAAATCCTTTGAGTCCATTAAAAAATCCATTATGGAAGCTCCCACTTTAAGCAGTTCAGATTACAGCAGGGAGTTCCATATATTTTCATTTGCCTCAATGGACACCCTTGCAATGGTTTTAACGCAAGCAGAATGAGGAAGAAGACATGGCTAAAAGGGTCACTGATTTAGCAGAGGTACATCAAATCAGGGAACAACTGGTTGAAAGGTCTGTGGCACATCAGAAGAAGATCAAGGAAGCCTTTGACAGAAGGACAAAAGTAGATAGTTTTAAGGTTGGAGATCTGGTTCTGAAGTGGGATGCATTGAAAGAGAAGAAAGGTAACCATGGGAAGTTTGATGCTTTCTGGACAGGGCATTTTATCATCTCTCAAATCCAAGGGAACGATACCTTCATACTGCAATGTATGAGAGGGGGAACAATTTTTGATGGCCCAGTTAATGGGCGATTTTTGAAAATTTATGTTGCTTAAGGTCTTCTGGCCTTAAGGGTGTAAATATGTTATTTTATCAGTCTTTAGTGTAGGCTCAGTTAGACTCCATGCCCAATGGAACATTAGGAAATTTTGCTAATTTGGTTTTCACAGGAAAGGCATTGGTCTACAGTTCTTGAGACCTCACAAGGAGGATCTCATCCCCAGAAGGAGCCAGTGTTATTTCTACTACATGTTGGTAATATTCGAGGAGCAGAAGTAGGCTCAGTCCTTGGTTTTTCTTAGAGGAGGCCTACACCAGTTATTCTCACCTCCCCCTTCACCTCACTCATCCTCTTTTCACCTTCATTTCCCAGGCTTCTTGTTAAAAAATCACATAAAAGAACTTTTGCTCTTAAGCCCGAGAGCTAAAGCCTAAACCCCCATACAACCATGATCACATGACCTCGCACCTCTGTAACCTGTAGCCACCCTTTTATCATAGCCTTCAATCACCACATCTTGATCCAACGGTTCCCCCACCGCATTCAATGAAAAACCTACCTGTTTGTTTCCCCACTGTCCGATCACCTACGCTATGATTGGATGACGTTTGTTGTCCTCGCGCCCGCTAAATAACATTGCATTAACTCGTGATGAAAAGTGGTTTTAATGTTTCCCCACTACCATGCATCACCATCTGAATGGTATCATGCGCCCTTGTACGTTTACTGCCCATCGTCCGAAAGTGGTGCGATCAATATCGCCTGCCGTCGAAACCGCCGTTCCCACACGTTAACTCCCGCACATCTCCTCTGCCCTATGGCCGTTGGATCTATCTGCCCGAGATCCAATTGCTTGCATTCACTCTGCTTCCCTATCTCTTGGTACCCCCCGCTAAGCCATACTCGCCGTCGATCTGCTCAATCCGACAAGCGGTCTTGTTCCTCTATTCAATTCATCCACCTACCATGTAGTACGCGACTTTTGATCGTTTTGTGCTCCCTGTTAGTGTTAGCCTTTGCATCCTTCCTCCAGTGATAAAAAATTCTCTTACAAAGTGATTTCAAGGTGTAAAGGTCAAATTTTGTCATTTCAGTGAGCCTTCAAGCAAAATTTGGTCACTAGGTATTAGGTCTAGGGTTTTTTTTTCGCCCTTGTCAAAGTTGTCCAAATGACGTTCCATGTCACCATTCAGCTGAGTGTGCCATCTTTCAGAGGGTTTTCATCATCATGTCAAGTTCCACTGGGTCATTTTACACCTTGTTCATGCTTCAGTTGTGCCTAGGTAAGGTCCATTTCCCTCTCCTAGGGTTTTGGAGGTAATTTCTCTTGGATGGCCAAATCGTCAGCAAACTTGTATGTTGATGTTCATACACCTTCCCCTATCCTTAATGTACCTTGTTAAACACTTCCCATCACTAAAATCCCCCAAATTCCTCATTTTCGCACAAACCCTAGTTTCTTGCTACAACTTGGAAATTTTCTAGGTTGGGCCTGTGTTTTTCCCTTTTGGAACCCTTCCCCTCACTCAATTTCTAAGATTCCACTTCCCCCTACTCCCTAACATTCCTCCCTACTTCCAAAAGTCTCCTCAAGAATTTAGAAGCCCCCTATCCCCTTTATTTCGACAAATCCCTTGTTCCACACATCGGGGTAGGTTTTACTCAAATGATGCTTCTAAGCAAGGAAAGATGAATTTGGAAAAACTGAGAGAGGTTTTTGTCCAAAACAGGCCAAGCAAGAAAAACCTCCTTCACTTTGTACACAAGTGTCATGGTTTTGGCGAAATGTCAAAAATATAGTTGCCTCGGGAGAATTGAATGCACCTCTGAAGTGACCTTGGGAAAATCAAGTTTTATCATTGCTTGGTTGGCCAAATGACTTTCTTGATGAGTAAAACGATAACTAGAAACAAATATCTTTCCAAGGAGCTATCATGAGCTCAATTTGGAGTTGAGGAAGGCATTCCAAAGTTGACTACAACAGCACTCTGCCTTTAGGCAGCCTCATTTGGCACATTTTGACCAGTCTTGGGAGATTTAATTTTTGATAGGGAAAATGAACTCCAAAGTGAAAAATTATTTTTTTTTGGAAATTATACTCAAATACCTTTCCAACGAGCTATCCTGCGCCCAATTTGGACACCAGGAAGGCCTCCAAAAGTCTCCTTCAAAAAGCACTAAAAACAAGGTTTGGGTGGGTGGCGCACTGGGTTTGTGCGCGGCACGCCTGGCCTGCATGGCACACAGAGGGAAAATTCTCAATGTTAAATTACACTGGCGTGATGTATACAGGCCAAGTGGCGCACTGGGCTTGTGCGTGGCGCACAGAACCTCCAAGGCAAAAATCATCACGGCTTCAATCAAAATCAAATCTCTTCAACTTATTTGCTCCAAGTAAGTGTTAAGTGGCCTTTGCCCTTGATTTCAATCCGTGTTTGCTGTGATTTTGGAAGGTGGTTGTACGAGTTTGAAGGCAAAAATTTAAACCCAATATTTATATCAAAATTTCTCCATAGAGTTTATGTTTGAAGTTTAAAGTTTGCTTGTGCATGCCAAATTGTTCACACTTCATTCCCCGTCACTGTCACACTGTTATCACAGTCCTTTCCCTTTTCCCTTTGTCCCAAAACCAATTATATCCTTTGTACCCATTTTCCCTATCACTAAACCCTACTAGCCCTCCTCCTATCATATCACTTATAAACTCCCAATTCCTATAACGGTCAAGTGACTATCCCTACATCCTTAACTCCACTTGACTTACATATATTTATCCCATCTCTAAATTACGAATTCTCCATCACAATCCCCCTCCCATGTCATTTACAAAAGCTATGAAATACCAAAGTTCCTAAAAAGAAATCAAGTGACTATTATTGTATTAATTGCACTTGACAAACCCCCATTGTTCCCACTGTCCCATTTTTACCACAGTCCCTCATTTCCCTTTGGCACATATTTGGCATTGAAACAAGACACCAAGTTCTCATTTTTTCATTCTCAACAAACAAAACATACACTTGGCATAGACTTTCAACACCATGGAGGCAGACATCGATACATTATATGACCAAGACAGTGACTTTACAACTGAAACTGCATGCACCAGGAGGGCACTAAAATGTTGAAAAAGGGATGATAGACTCCAAATCTTGGCCGAAGCCTCTTTGGCCGAACATGATACTTGATGAGCCACCTTCAGTTCAAATTTTAAGTAATTTGGAGAAAATTTTGTCAATTTTGAAATTTTTGGTTACAAAACAGGTTTTTCTGCCCTGTGCGTAGCGCCACTTGGCGCGTGCTTATAATTGGGAGGTCTCCAGGAGGAAAACATTACATTTTTGGATTTCTCATCAAAATTTATGTATGCTCATGGATTACCTAAGGATTTCATCAAGTTTTGGGTTGCCTAAAGGGTAAAAAACACCCTAAAAATGACCTCACTGCCCCTCTTTTGACACACAGAAAGCAGTCTTGAGAGATTGAGGTTTTGGAGGGGCAAATGACATCCAAATCCAAAAATTCAACTTGGGTTGGAAAGTAGACAGGTAGGGCTTTCCAACAAGCATATTTGGGCTCAATTTGAACTTCAAAAACTGCCTCAAAATCAGCTCCAAATGGGCATGACGCACACAGATTTTGGCGTGGCGCATAGAGGATTTTTGCCCAATTTTTCACCTTCCAGCTCAGAAATTCGGCCAGTTTGACTAGTTTTGCTTCTCGATGTAACTTTTGATCTATATTGATGTAATTGGATGAAAATGATGTAATTTTTGCACTTATTTACTAGTTCTAGATGATTCATTCACTAACAAGTGAAAATTTAATGAATGAATCAGTTTCCTAACATATAGAGGCAAGTTGTTTTGATTGCCTAGATTTCAGTGCTTGGTTTAGAATTGGTTGAAACAACTCTTAGAATGATGAGCTCGACCCCTAGAGGCAAGGGAATTGGTTGGACTAGCCTATATCATGTATTCTCTTAGTCATTTTCATGGTGGGACATTTGGGATTGCTTTAGCATACTATTGTACATATTTTCTCTGCATTTTTGGCTAAGGAAAGACCAGGGTTTTGCAGCACTGTTTTGGATCCATGTGGCTTTATGTTTTGATGGTGTGCTTTTCTTAGTAATTGTAAGTTGTTATGTGCATCATTTTCCTTACTCTCATCTTTTGCAATTGAAAAAATGAAGTGTTAAGGTAGAATCCATAGATTGTTATGCTCTGCCTTTAAATTTTTTTAATTTTCCATGTTTTCATCTGTTTAAGGAGAATCCTTGAAACCTTCTTGCTCTCCTTAGCTCCTCACCAGTCTGATCTATCCATTCATTCCTTTTAAAAGCATCAAGATGATCGCCTACCTTGCCCCAAATAGACCTCTGCAAAAACTGTGCCTCATCCCCAAGCCCAAATTTGCCTTTCCCTATTTCAACACAAAACTCCTAAAAAATCAAATCAAACCTTTGTACTGCATACCTAGCCTAAAATTAGCTTTTGTTTTAGTCATCTTGAGCCTCATCGATTATCTTTGCTGAGATTGACCCGGAGAGAGCCCTCCCCTGTCCTCGTAGGGCTAGCTACGAGGCTGAGCATGGTTTGATGTTGACCTAGAACCTTGCCTTTTCAGCCTGAGGCAAATCTAGGCTCTAACACTCCTGAAGGACGAAGATAACCGGTCTTTGGTACTGATTGCAGTAGTTCCTCAACAACCACATTCAAGAGACAATATGGCCGAGAAGGAAAGGACAGAGCTTGATCAAGCAAGTGTATCTAACAGTTATAGGACTCCATTCCACACGACACTCCACCTACCTGCAAGGACAATAAAGCACCTGAGAAGATCAGATTTATTCATTAAAGCAGGCAAATTGCACCAGAGATTCCATCAAGCAGTCAGAGCATTTGGTGGTCAATTATGACCCCTCCATATCTAGAATGGTTGAGTACCTTTGTAATTCAAACTCTATATATACCCAGAAACAAGATGTAATCAAGGTTGATGGTTGTCATTTTGATGTAAGATTTAACTTCTGGAGATTGTAACTGCTTTGATACTTGCAACGTCTCGTCTTCATTTTCAGCTAATACAAGCTTCTTTTGCTGTTAGTTGCTCACTTTCCATTCCTATTCTGTTCTAAGCTGTGGCTGTTATGAAGTTCTCCTGAACTCTTGATGTTTAGCATTAGAGGGGCTATCATCCTACCTCTGTGTTAAAATCTTGTATGTATCAGTGAAAGTGTTATTCAAGTTTCTTTTCACTTAATGCCAGAGAGCTGTCATCCTGTCTGTGTATTAGGGAGTTAGATTTGCAGACCTCTTTACTAGTTGCATCTGGCCATCACAAGGTCTTGTGCATCTGCTGGTGTGGTCAGTATTCTCCATATTCACCCAATCCTTAAACTATGAGTAATTGGTGGTCTAAAGCCTTGTAGCTTGGGGGTGTTCACGCATGTCTGGAGTCAAGAAAAGTAGGAGTGGTTATCTAGCTTGAACAAGCATCATTCCTTCCATTCATCCATCTGCAACATTAAGTTGAATTAGTAATGTCCCGAGCATCTCCAAGCTACAACCTAGGAGAGTTTCTTGGGGTGATAACAGGCACAACCATCCAGATAACAAGGATCAATATAAATATTAAGTCTCACGGTATGGTCACAACCATTTGTATAGTAGAAACATGTGTACAATCATGAATAACATAAGAATCCATGTACATTGAGCCATAACACACAGGAATCAGTGTCTTGCGCTCCATCCCGACCCGATCAATGTACAAATCCCAACATGCGAATAAATGTGAAGAAGTCGAACATGCTAGAAAACCACCTGATTACCGGCCAATGAGGTGGATCGTTAATAGGTACGAGAGAAACCACCAATAATGACAATGGCCCTCAAGGTACAATAGTACAATCCATGAATGTGATAATGAAGTTGAGGTCGAACACTCATGGAATCAACCAATTGAAAGCCAATAACGAAGACCTGTCATCGGATGCAAAGAACTGACCACTAAGGCATGCTAGCTCTAAGGTACTGAAAGGGAGTTCCTAAGTCATCTTCCTAGATAGTGAGCTGGAGTCGACAGTAAGTGACCCATCAAAGGAGGGAAATGATGAATCCCCCACCATCAACACAAAACAAGGAATGAAATTGAATTATATTCAGGACTATAGAAATGTCTCAAACAATGTACAGGTAAATAACTGTAGATTGGACTTCTCTTGAACATATTGGCAACACGAATCTGGAATGTGGTAGCATCTGAATCAACATGGGACTAAAGGTCATGATGACAATGTGGAATAGCCAAATGAGAGGCAATATGGATCACCCAAACCCAGGAGGACAAGTGACTAAGTGAGGATATCCCAAACCCGACACGAGAGTAGAAGAGTGTCATGTTCAAGAGTGACATGCTACCTATACAAAGGATGTCTCATCTTCACCCCCCCCCTATTTCTAGCGAGTGCCCCAATTATTTTTAATCACAAGCTTGAAGGGGATAGCATATGCTTTTTATGTAAGTTCATTCTTCGAATGAATCCATCCTAGTAAGTTTTACGAGCCCTAGGAAGGAGAAGCTTGGTCTCTTCATGGTGACAAGTCTTTCGTCGCAAATATTTTAACGAGCCCGACGTAAGAATAAATCAGTATCTTTTTCATGTTTAGAGAGTTTGAAAAATAAATGAAAAATAAAAATCCATCATGTCCACTTTCATAATTTATCCCTCGAACCCGAAAATGTAGAAAACAATATCTGAGGGAACCTCTTGACCATGTCGACCAAGGTGTACCTTTTTCGTAAATAGTCAGTCTCAGCCTGAAAAAGGGGTAAATGTATATTGAGGTGATGTTGATTCATTTACTTTAACAAGTTCGGAAAGACAAGTACTCGACAATCTTTTCAATTTTCTAGAGTTAGAAAAGAAGATGACTCCAGCGGGGTTCCTTTTTTGTTTATTTAAGGGGTCCAAAAAATAGATAAAATAAAACCCCTAGAATCGGTCAATAATGATCATTGTTCAAATTGAAGGGACCTATAACTACACAAGAAACGCACCCATCACTGATATTGAGAAAATATTAAAATATTACAAAATGTTTGACAAAATTACTTTCAAAACTTATAAATATGCAAAAGTAATTTCATTTTTTACCATTTTACCAAACTGAGGTTTGAAAGTGTTTTTGTGCCCTAATTTCCTTGATTTTCTAGTGGCTGTTGCAAGAGAACTAGGGGAACATTTCACAATCAGTTTGTGATAGGTAAGAGCCTCATCCTTACTCTTGCATTTCATTACCTTTTTATGCAATTTTAATGCTGAGTTTTAAGTTAGAAAAGAAGATTTTTAAAATTTAGTGCCGATGATCATTGCGGGTATGGTCATCAGACTCGTGATGGTCGCACTCAAGTCCAAAAGGCTCACGTGATTCCATCGCACTGTTTTGAAAAATAGGTACGATGGCACCGAGACCGACTTTTAGAGATTAAAACTCATATTAAAGCAAAAAATGGTGATTTTTATCCATGGAAAATGCATTTAAAGGCTTTAAATGTTGTTTGCAGGAGAGAGATGGTCATAGAGTGGAAGAAAAGGGCCATGAGGCCAAGGATCACCAAGAATCTCAAGATCTGGCATCCATAAATGCCTTGAGGGATTTTGGCCTACTAAAAGTCTTCCTGACCACAGGGTTGAGGGTACAGATGGAGTTGCTACCTTATCTAATTAGCCTTTGGGATGTAGATTGAGAGATATTCATCATCAAAGGGCAAGAACTGGAACTGGAGGAAATGGACATCTATTTCATCACAAGATTATCCCTTTGAGGAGAAGCTATTCAATTATTTGGATCTCGCCAAGGAGGTGAAAGTACTAGGAGCCTAGTCCATATATACTGTCCTGGAGCCGAGATAACCAATGGAGGCAAGGTGAAGATTGCAACAATCACTAACAACCTCATTCTAAGAACAATAATTTTCACCATGGCGTATGTATCCAACACACAAGCTCTTCACGAGGCTTCTAAGTCTCAGTTTCAGTATGCCATTGCTTGTTTGACACCTACCATCTTCAACTGGTGTGGAGGCCTTTTGGTGAATACGAAGCACCAGCTAACCAAAGGTAAGCACATACACTTGAAGCAGTTCGGGTTTGGTTCCATACTAGTGACCTTCTTCTTGGAGGGAATATTGTGCTTTTGGTATCAGTGGGAAGAAGTACCACATCATGCCCCTCGAGATTCGAGGCTCATGAGATGGAGCTAACTCATGCCTCGAGGAGGCATGCACCAACACATGCACTATCCACCATAGTTCTTTGCTTGGCTTGAATGCCAACTGCTAATGGTAGAAAACTATGCGTATGCCGACACAAATTTCAGAGGGGATCCAGATCTACCTCTGCCATAAGGTGAAAAGTGGACCGACGCCGGTAAAAAACTTGTTTTTTGGACTTTTCAAGTTTTTATGATTTTTATGAGAATGTAATCTAAGACTCAACTTATGATAAATGTGTAGATGTGGGACCAAAGAGACCACTAGATATGTCACTAATAGCATGACGGGTTGCCCATCCGATAGTGGGTTCAGACTATGAAGAAGGGGCTAACCCCTTAATTGAGATGGAGCACAATCTGGGGGCAATCACCCGAGGGGTTCCAGATTATGCCACCATCAATGATGTTCCACTGCATTGGTAGAGACATACAGTGGGAGCCTCTGCAAGACTATGTTGGCTGTTAGGCCGAGTGATCAGAGTAGTCGCGTGCTACAATGAGTACTGTGTAATTTGATAATCTTCTAGTCTTTTACACATTTTGTAGGCTTTGAAAGCCAAGTGTCTCAGAACACTCTATTTTTTGAGTTTTACAAATGATGCAAATTTCTATCAAGAACAAAATTTGCTAATGCATCAGCTAATGTATTTAAATTACGTGGAATATGCTGATATGTAATGTAATAAAATTTCCAACAATCTAACATGTAGATACATACACAATATTTGTGGATTTGTTACTGAATAATGATTGTTTAACTCTAACAAAACCAGCTATCAATCCAACTTAACAACTAAATCTCTAGTTCCAAGAGAAACTGCTTCTCAGAAGAGTTCAATAAATGCACTATACTCAATGATATTATTGGTTGTTTGACTAAGACAGATACCTTGTAAGTTAATCAACTCGCCATTGGGGTCATAGTGTACCCATGCTGCGGAAGAGAGGTTCCATGTGCTACTACAAGCACCATTAGAAAAACCAATGTAATGACCTGATGACATCTGCAAACCGAGTGGAACACAGGGTAAACATAAAAAACATATATTTTCAAAGCAAAAAAACACACCAAAAATCAAAACACACACTAATGAATTAACACACCAATGTACAAAATCTATCATACAAATTTCACGCATAATACTTTTTGAGATACAACCCATTATGGGGCTATGACAATGCATTCCCCTCATAATCACATATCTCATAAGAACTTTTCTATAAGACACGCTTGAAAATGTAGGGCCCATGCCACATAGGTTCGAACCTTCCTGCCCCCAACCTATTGTTGGATTGATCGTAAAGAAGGACCAAGTCGCCTTCAGCGAAAGTGCGAGGAGAAATAGTTTGGTAAAAATGAGCTTTGACTCATTTCTTTTGAGCTTCGATAATCATCGCAATGATGTGTAGAGTCTCATCAAGTCTCTCAAGATATAGTAGCCACTCCCCTTCAGGCAAGGTATTTGGAAGAAGTTTGATAGCTAGCTTAAGGGAAGTGATTTCACATTCGATTGGAAGAGTTGCCTCTAAACCATACACCAGCTGGAATAGAGTGAATCCAAAAGCCATCTTAGCAGAATTTCGGTAAGCCCAAAGAGCCAAGAAAAGTATTAAATGCCAATATTTTATGTTCTTCCCAATGGTATGCTAAAGCATAGTAATCAAAACCTTATTGACTGCTTCAACCTGGCCATTGGCCTGTGGATAATATGGACTCGAGCTATCATGGCGAAGGCCCAACTGAGAAGTTAACTCTTCCATCACGTGCTCATGAAAATGTGATCCATGGTTAGTCATGATAGCTTAAGGACACCGAAACGTGCTATAATGTGGTTAAGAAGGAACTGCGCGATAGTAATACTGTCAGCATTGTATGTAGTCATCGCCTCGTCATATTTTGTAAAATAGTCAACGATGACAATGATATAACCATGCCCCTCGGCTGAGCGAGGGTAACATGTCATGAATCAATGCCCCATTTGGAAAAAGGGCCAATGGTAATTATTGGGTGTAGTGGTGCGGGTGGGGTGTGCTGTTTGTGGTTGAAAATCTAGGATTCATCGCATTTTTGAACAGCTAGAATGAAATCTTTGAAGATAGAAGGCTAGAAATAACCAGTGTGAAGGATATTCTGAGCAATGGAATGTCCAGACATATGACTACCACAGGCACTAGAGTGGCAATCATTTAGGACCCACTTAGCTTCTTCAAGGGTGAGACACATGCGAAGGACAGAGTCCACACCGACCAGATACAAAGTATCATCAAGGATCCAATAGGATTGGTACTGATGCCGGATCCGGTGTTGGTCTGATCAGGACAACTCAGATCAGAAGGTTTGGGTCTGGAGATAAAAAATAATGTCTCCATACGAGGGGTCAAGAGTGCTAATTAGAAATAATGTTTCATCGAGTATCTGCTCAATGAAATCGGTTGGGGTGCTTGTAGACGGAAGAGCACATATTAACTCAGCAAAGACGAGCGATTTCTTTGATTTGGTAGCAGTGAATTCCAAATCAAACTCCTGTAGGATGACGATCCATTTGGAGTATTTACCTCCCAGTAACAGACAAGTTAGTATATATGTCATGGGGTTACAATCATAAGTTATGGTGGTTTTACTTAAAAGGATATAGTGTTGAAATCTTTGGACGGCATGAACCGTTGCCAAAGCAAGCTTCTCGACATGAGCATAGCGAGACTTAGTATTAACAAGATTTCATCTTAGATAATAAACCACATGCTTACTGCCATCATCATTGTCCTGAACTAATACCATAGCATTGGTGTTATCAGTTGCAGCCAAATATAGGAAATAATCGTGGCGGTAATTGGTGGGATGAAGTAAAGGAGCACTAACCAGGGATTTCTTTAAAGCATCAAAGGATTCTTGAGAAATTTTATCCGAAATAAAAGGGACCCCCTTCTGAAGTAAGCGAGTATAACCTTTGGCAAGTTTAGCGTAATTTAGGACAAAATGATGGAGGAAATTAGCTTTTCTCTGTAAGCTCTGTAATTGCAGCAACGATGTTGGAGGGGGTAGATTGACTATGGCCTCAACTTTCAAAGAATCAATTTTGATCCCTTCACTAGGCACGACAAAACCTAATAGCCTACCAGAATCGATGCAAAACACACACTTGTGTGGATTGAGACAGATATTATAATGCCGACGTTGTAAAACGATAGCTCTCAAGTGATGTAGATGGTCACGACGTTTAACCGAATGAGCAGGAAAGTTGTCGAGGTATGGCTGAGAAATATGTCAAATGTCATGGAATGCATAGGACATTTCTCACTGTAAAGTGGCACCAACATTATTCAGACCAAAAGGAAGGTTTTTGTAAGTGAAGGCACGCGAAGGATAGATAAAGGTTGTTTTATGCTGATTGGTGGGTGAAATTGTAATCTGGTTATAGCCAGAAAATCCATCCATGAAAGAAAAAATCTCACTCCCTGCACATTCGTCGATGATCTGGTCGATAAAGGGAGTAGGATAATTGTCTTTAGGACACATACGATTGATATCATGATAATCAACACAAATACATATCGTGCCCTACGTTTTGGCAACAGGGATGATATTGGATACCCAATCCATCAATGGAAAAGGATAAATGAAACCTACTTTCAAAATCTTTTCTACTTCTCCTTTGATAGTAGTAGCCTTGCATGAGTGCAAGAGGGTGAAGCTGTTGTCGAACAGGCTTAGCACCAAGATATGTCGGGATCTCATGCACCACTATGGTTGTATCAATATCAGGCATCTCCTTGTATCACCAAGTGAAAACATCTCAGAATTCTTTAAAAAGATGAGTATAGATCTTGATCTTATATGGAGAACAAGAAATCCCTATATGGATATTCTTGACAAATCCTGGTTTAACGGAAATGTCAATAGGCATCGTAGTAGTGATGTTTCCCATATTACCCTCTAACAAAATTTCATGTACCCGAATAGGTGTTTGAAACGGAGGTGTAAAAGGATGAGAAACATATGCTTCAAGATAGGAATGAATCTCATCAACACGAGGGAGAAAGGAAGAACGATGATGTAAACCGTTCCATGGAACTTCCTCCAGAGATATGATTTCCATGATACTCTCATCAGTGGGGAATGTCTCATTCAAGGGATCCAGAGAATCCCAAGAACCAAGCCAAGGGGATGGCACATAAGTGTCCAGGTTCACACTGAAGACAATATGACTTTCTGAAGCAACCATCAAAGCTAAAACAATTTCTTGGTAATTTATATCCAATGGAATTAAAGGCATAACATCGCCAAATGAGTCAATTTGATCGTCGGAAGGGATAACCCAAGGATCCATGGAATCCGAGATCATATTGATTGAATGAACATGTGAAGGTGGAAGAGTAAAAGTACCCATCAAAGCAAAGCCTTTGAAGAGGCCTGCGCCCACGTCATAAGGAATCTCAGTATTGCCCACATAAGGAACATTATCATTGGACGAAACAAAAGAAAAGAAAGATAGTTGATCAACCATGACTATTTTTCCTTCATGAGGGAAACGAAGTATGCGGAACAAATAAGACACCACAAAAAACATGGCGTGAGTCCAGCTTCACCTGAGAAGAAGGTCGTAGTTGAGATTGGCATCTACAAATTCTACTTCTAGTTCAACATTCTTTCCTTCTAATGTAAACGGTAAGTTTGTGAGAATACAGTATGATCGTGAACCTCTGCCATCAAATGCTTCTAAGGTGTTTGGAGATTGGTTAAGAGGAGGAGAGCTAATGTCTTTCCAACACAAAACTAACATGATGCAGGTTGAGTCACCTTCATCAAGCACCATGTGATGAATCATCTTTCCTTTGATAAGGACCTGGATCAAAAATGCAATTTGATGAGGAAGACAAGGTACATGATTCTCTATTTTGGAAATAATTAGACTTGAATCAAAAGGATAGGTAACACCTTAAGCAGACAACATTGTCTTCTGCTGTGTTGGATAGGATTGAAGAACCTCCAAGGTATACATCACTGAAGGTGCCTGAGCTAAATCCTCAACAATATTATAATGCTTTACAACTCTGGTATTCAGATTGAAAGATGACTTCTGAAGAACACCTTTAGGGGGTGGTCGGATGATGGAATCACTATTAGGGCGCTCGATATGGAGCAGACCAGAAGAGGATAGAGTAGAAGTAGAAGGAACATCATGGGCTTCTTTCTATGTGTTCTATTTAGATTTAGCTTGATAGTCCTTGGTTCAAGTAGCAATCGAGATAGGTGATGAACCTTGCATCATGAACACTTGGGAACCCAAGGAAGTGGAAGACTGAGGCTTGTATACCAATTGGGTATGCTATGATAGAAAGGGTTATTTTAGGACAATTGGAGTCCCTTTTAGCAAGTGACTAACTTCAGATAGTCGGGGAAAATATTTAGTGTAATGATCCTCCTCACAGATGAGGCAAGGATATTTTGGCTTTCGTTGAGAAGCGTCATCAATAGAAGATTTAGGAGGGTCCTGTTTTGGGGCATCGACTTTAGCTTTGCCTTTTACTTTCTTTTTACCTTTAGAGGATTTATTTGATGAGATATATTGGACAACATGAACCTCAGAGGTTTTACCACGACTGGATAAATTCTTTGTGGGATTATTGGAACCAGTGTTCGAGACCGATTTCTACTTTGAAGAATCTTTCGAAGGAGTCTGAGACACAGAACCAATCACACCGTCAACAGGTGGTGTATCTAGAGACTTCGATTTTGTCAGATCTGATGATGGTCTTAGAGCATCAAGTAACATCTCATACAATGTGCCAGATTGTGAATAGACTAGGTCTAAATACTAAGCACAGGCGATAGCTTTCTCTTCAGTAACACATCCACCCATGGCTATGTCCTTAACAATTTGGATGACGAATGCTTTTGTGAATCATTCTATCAACAACTCATCAGTAATCTCAAACTTGATGAGGTGAAGCTGACATCTCCATTCATGGATATGATCAAAGATGTGGGTCGCGGTGTCTTGCTTTAGTGACGTAAGCAAATGGGTGCCAATTTCATGGCGAACTGGCAGATGGAAATGAGTGAGAAAAGGCATAGCAAGAGAGTTGAAGTCACTGTAGGTACCTCGACGCAATTTGATGTACCACTTGGAGGCAACACTTGTGAAATTCCTTTGGAAAAGTCGAAGACTGATAGAATCATCGATGTACAAATTGAAGGAGCACCAGAGGTGATATGTCATCACATGGGCTTGTGGATCCTCCTTCGCTTTTCCCTCAAACTTGGGGCGATCACCTAGAATCTTCGATGGAACTGGAGGCCAGTATGATGCATGAAGAATGGGATCATTCGTGAGCCTGGAAACATCAGGCAATTCCAATGTAGCCAAGAAAAGCAAATGCGTGTTAAATGGCATATATGGCCTTTGAGGAGACCCAAACTATGGAGTCCATCCTTGTTGGTAAGGATTTTTCGTCCATAGTGGCAGATTTTGTCCATATGGAATCTGATTTTGTCCCTACTGAGGGTCACCTTTCCCATAAGGAGGATTTGGTCTTGGGTAGGTTTGATATTGCCCTGTCATAGGCCACTGATGAGCATTGTATGAGGCATACGGGTTATAAGGCTGTTGAACCTGCTGAACCTAGACGTAAGGATTTTGAACTTGCTGATGCAGGGGTTGACCTTGACCTTGCAAAGGGTGACTTTGCTGATACACATATAAGGCTTGCTACTGCTAAGGCTAACCTTGTTGCTGCAAAGGATGGCTTTGCTGCTGTAAAGGTTGGCATTGCGGCTATAGAGGTTGGCCTTGTGAGGACAAAGGTTGGGATAACTGCTGAACAAACTACGTCCACGGCTACAAATTTTGCTGCAAATATTGCAAAGGTTTCCCTTGCGGTTGTAGCTATTTTCCTTGTTGCTGCAATGCTTTCCCTTGCTGTTACAAAGCTTACCCTTGTTGTTGTGAAGGTTTCTATTACTGCTGCGAAGGTTGTCCTTGTTGCTGCAATGGTATATGGATAGTTCTTGGGGTGATACCCTGAGGGCATTGATAGTTCCCGAATTGGATATGGCCATATCCACCAGGCACAGTGGAATGACGAGGCTGGACATAAGGCCCAACTTGAGGAATGTAAGGTGGATTTACCATGGCTTGCGAACCATATGGGACATAATCTAGTTGGAATGAGACCTGACCCATATATGGATGCTGGTATTGGATGTTACTTGACCCAGATGAACCAACAGGGTTAGGAATAACATCGTAAAAGGGTTGATTCATTCCAACCTTGTGATTTTGTAATCCATTCACACTAGTTCCACCAAACATCATAGGGATATTCAGATCTTGCGTCCCAAGTGGTGCCACAGTCTATCCACTTGCTAGAGGGATAGAAGAACTTACTGAGACCTGACTTGAGATTGTTGGTTGAACCAGAAGAGTCAGCCGAAATGATGAGATAGGTTGAGATAGAAGGGTAGACTGAACTGGAACTAAGGTGACTGCAGTTTGCACAATCGTTCGAGAGGTCATGTTCTGAACAAATGGACTTGATGTAGGAATAGCGCTGGAAGACTAGATGGGGTTCTAATACAAGGACGAGGCACTAAGAGTGGCCAAAAACAAATGATCTAGAGAGGTATAACCATGGGGCAATATTCACTCACTTAAATCAGGATAAAAGGAGAAGAGACTCTTCCCGTAAAAGGGAAGATTTCTAGAGGGAACTCATATCCCTGTTCATCATCTACGCAAGGAGTGTGGGTAGTGGAAACTTTCAAATGACTCGGAGAGGAGACTGGGATCTCGCCTTATGAATCCATAGATGGAAACAACTAGCGACAAGGAACCAGAGATGTCCAAGGAGATAACTCCAAAGGAATACTAGGTCGATATTACAGACTATACGATGTTGTGGAGATATCAGAATAGGATCGAATAATGGGTTCAGTGGATAAATAACTAGTCTTTGTGGAATTTTTGGAGTTTGCAAAGTCTTAGGTGTCTAGATGTGATTATCATAGGAATTTGGATCAAATTCTTGTGGTGACCAGGAATCTGATGGAGGTGGGTGAGAAGACAAAGGTTGGATACTTAGAAAAATTCCAAGTTCAACACCTTGATCCTCAAATGACTAAGGAAGTTTTAGATGAAATCCTTGGGAGGACCCTTCAGTATCAGACAACGAATTGGAACTATGAGATGGAATCAATGGTTCAACCATGATGGCTTCCCCTCAACAACAAAAAAGGAAAGGAGAAAATTTGATTAAGGCTTTGATAATCTTGAAATTAATAGGGAACTACTCAATTTGGTCTAAGAAGCAGCTTCTTGGGATGACATGTTTACTGTGGGTAGTTATATTTTAGAAACAAAAACATTGCCTTTTCATCTTTTAAGAGTCGAGAAAAGGGTGAAAAGGTGACTCTAGTCACTTTCAATGGTTTTGCGAGCATGAAAGGACAAGTTTCTCGATGATATTTTCAAATTTAAAGAGTAAAAAAAGATCAAATCACTACTCAGGTGAATCTAGGTAAAAATAGTACCAAGTAACTGTGAACTACAATATACACCTCAGCCAATAAATTGACCAAGGACTTGATGTACATATAGGAAATCTCCCTGAATGCTATGTTTGGTGTATCACGTTTACAGGGTGGCACACTCAACTTCCTATGGATAAAGGATTGCAACCTATAGGGGTCTCCCTTTATATACGCGACGGTATGAGAATAACAAGTCCGTGCTATCGCTGTCTAATGCTGAAGCTAACGACAATTGATAATTTTTAAAGATGCCAGAACACATCTCTAACCTAGACCACTATATATGATCGTTAATGTTTCAAATGCTCCTTAGGTTAATTGATAGATTTTAAAGTTGATCTTGTAATTATGTCTCAATTTCAAGGCCCTAACAATGTTTCTTCTTCCTAAAATGCAAACTAGATGATGAAATGAAATCTTTCAATTTGATGAAGGCTAGCTATGTAGGGAAGATAATCACTTAAATCATGCATCAAACCGAATGTAATACGCATCTATAATCATCTTCAAATGCAAAAATATGAAATCTAATCTTTCATATGATAAACACATGCAATGCCATAACAAATCTTAAAGCAAAATCTCTAAGATATAATGATGATTTTTTCTTCTCTCTTTTCAAAATGCAACAAATGTATTCTAGTGCAAAGGGAAAGAGAATGAAAGCAAGTCAAGAAGTATGAAAATCACTTTCACATCAATGATTCAAATGCAACGCAAAATGTTCTGAAAACTAGGAAAAGAATTGCACTTTCACTTTCAGTTCGAAACATAAACAACTTCAGATCAAACAATTTCTTTCGATTTCGAAGAGAATCGATATGTAATCTATCGATTATGGAATGAAGCCTAAGCAACTTTCACTATATACACTAATGAAAAAAAACTTAAGGCACAAGAACCAAAAGTAATATGCAAGCAGGTTTGAACACATAAAGAATTTTTAACACAGGAAATCAATCTCTAATCATAAGACTGGTAAGTGTACTAAAGTTGGCCTAGAAGACCTATAACCCTAAAAGGCTAATAAAACTTCAAGAACACTCAAGCCAAGTCAAAAAGAAATTGCAAGCAGACACTGAGAGAATCAATGAACAAACACACTAGTAAATCTCAAGGAGAAGATAACTGAAACCGAAAATCAAAGAGAAAACCCTAAATTTCTAAGTTTTTTGCAATCGTCGCACCTATTAGCAACAAAGTAGCGATCATTGCTACTGTAACTAAAAAACTCGCTATATCATCATGACTGTTAGGCTCATATCCATGATGGTCAAGGAAAAGGACAAAGACATCTAAAATCTTCAAAAATAGCTCAAGTTAACAATCTTCAAACATATACCAGGCAATGATACTGATTGCAAGCAAGCAATGAAGTCGAAAAAGAAATAGTTGATTAAACTTGTCAAAAGACAAGGTGAAGGAGAGGAAGGAAAAGGTCATAGGCTCCCCAGTGGAGTCTCCATTTTTTTGACAAGGTTAATCCTCTCTATAGAGAAAGATGATCCCTCTAGCCCAATGAGTGGTCTAGCAACTTGAGAGGACAATCAACTAGACATATTCCTATATTATGATTGAAAAATAGAACAAGAGAGAAGGCCTACCTTGTTCTGATGCTAATCCAATTTCCTTTCTTGAAATCCTCGAACTTCTTGTGTCAATTTCTTGTTCCTGCTTCATCCAACACTTATGTACCTGCACAAACAACCAAGAGACAACAAAGCACGCCAAAACCAATAGAAAATCCAATAATAATCTATTTAGTTGATCAAGGAATGCCAAACAAATACATACATGAACATATATATTGGGAAGATGAACCAACAATTGTATTATTATTTAAAGAATAAAGGGGAAGATTACTGATCTGAAAATCACTAGTGAGTGATCTCAGTTAGTTAGTTAATGAATGAAGGCATTACAGAATCATGTGTTGGTGTGTGTCTATGTTATCTTAGGCAACAAATCGATCAGATTGCAAAATACACAAACACTGGAAAATGGAAAACAGTAAGAGAAACATAGTGAGCAAATACAAGAACACAACAAATTAATAAGGAGTTCATCCAATCCTCCTGGGATACGTCTCCGGTCCAACTTTCAGCGGTGGCCTTCTTTTATTGTGTCTTTAAAGTAGAGTTTTTACAATGAGGAGCTCAATCTGAGTCTCTTGAAACAGATGATGCTTAGTAGGGTGGTTCTTGGATTCCCCAAGCCACTAGAGTGCACAGACTCCCCCTTACTAAGTCTTGACCTCAACTGGTCTTGATGGGATGAGTCCAATTTGGTACTCAGTTCCCGACAGATATCCTCACAGGGATTGCTTGAACCTCTCAAGCCTTCTATCTGCTCGATGCTGCCTTAGCTCTGCAGGTCATCTCGGCTCTCTATGTCTGCTTCTGTCTCTTCTGTCTCACTATCTCCTTCTTCTTACTATGCTCCCCTTTCGTCCTTTATTCATTCATGGCTTAAAGCCAATACGCCCTTGACTGTTCACTTCCTCTTCCGCCTCTTCGGATCGCCTGCTGTTGTTCGCTTGGAATGCCCTACCTTTGCGTCATCGCCACTATGTAACGTCTCACAGGGAAGTGGCCACTTGTCCTTTCATGAACTATGCCATCTCTTCCTCAAATGGTTCAATATTTTGGTTACTCTGTGTAATGACTCATTCGCCAACTCAGCGGTCAAATCAGACTTCAAAACTTTATACGTCGGGGCTTATTTCCTCCCTCCGAATCTGGTTTCCCATCGGGCACAATCTCTGCCATTAGATCTAGAGCCCCCAGATCCTACGGTGTTTGATCTTATCACGTAGTTGACTTACTCATATGTTAGCCAGCGATGAGAGGTAGTTTTCTCTCTCATCCGCCGGACACGCGTCGTTCGCTATATGGCATCGCTGGGTCTCCTGAGAATTCCACTTACTACCCAAAATGCCTCTGATATTCCGCTGGTTTTGGAGCATGGGACCTGCCTTTCACTTTAGCACTTTTCCCATGGTTCTCTGGTTTCCCTTGTGACCGAGCGCTCGGGGCCTTTCCATTTCGAGGGGTCTTTCCCAGCGATGCACGATTAGCGCTTAGCACTAATCGCGCATCAGAAACAACTTCCATTTTCTGATCCGGACTTCTTAACTACTACTTTGTGTTCTGCACGGTCTCCTCGTCATTCCTTGCTGGCTACAAACTGCCACTGTCTAGAGGTCCTTCTTGACAGCTCATTGTTCACAAGTTTTTGAAGTCTGTCATGATTTGATACAGTCATAGAACTTTGAAATTTTCATGGATCCAATTGAGAGCACGACCTTCCCACTGAAAAAGGTTTTAGACCACCAAAAGTTGGCTTTCAAGCATCGACTAAGTGAGGGTACAATTGTTTCACTTGTCCAATCTCTATCCACTTTACACTACTTGGCTTTGAACCCTTGAGCCCAATTCTGAGGTACTCAACATCTCCCCTGCACGTCATCCTCACCTTCCTGTCTAGAACTGTGTCTTCCTACAATTCATTAAGATATTTAGGTAACAGGTCATCAATAGAAGGCAATTGACTCTGCTCTTCGGGATCCTCAATTAATGAAGGTTCAAATAGTCTCAAACAATTTGCATTTACGACTAAGTAGATGTGCATGTAAGCTGATAGATCAAGGCGAAAAGCATTCTCACCAATTTTCTCAAGTATCTTGAAAGGTCCATACCTAATAGGCTTTAGCTTTTTACCTTCACCTTGCATTCTGTCATTGCTAATATACAACTAGACTTGGTCACCAACTTGGAAACTATGCTCCATCTGATGCTTGTCATGCCTTGCCTTGTATTTGGCTTGGCTCTTTTCCAGTTGTTCCTGTACTTCCTGGTGGATCTCCTGGATTTGTTTGATGAACCTAGTTTCCCTGTCCACATCACTGTGTCCCTCAACTGTGGTGTCTTTACCAAAGAAAAAATCCAAATTAGACCATTGTGTGAAACGAAAACAGGTCTCAAAAGGAGATCTCTATGTAGAAGAATGTTTTGCTCTATTGTAAGCATGCTGCACATAACACAAATGTTCATGCCAAAGCTTAGGATGCTTGCTGCAATATCCTCTGAGCAACTGGATCACTATCCTGTTGACTACTTCGGTCTAGCCATCGGTTTGTGGATGAATATCTGTGCTTTTATTCAGTTTGGTGTCCATCAGTTCCCACAAACTTGACCAAAACTTTCCCACAAATCAGGTGTCTCGATCAGATACAATGGAAGTGGGTAATCCAAAATGAACCCATACATGTTGAAAGAACAGTTTTGCAGTTTGTTTAGCTGTAATCTGTTTATTACAAGGTATCAAGATACACATTTTGCTAAACCTATCCACAAGAATATACAAATAATCATGAACTTTCCTAGATTTAGGAAGTCCTCCAACAAAATACATGGAAACACTTTCCCAAGGGTGAGAAGGAACTGGTAATGGAGTGTACAAGCCTAGTTTTCTATTGTTGGGCTTGCTTTTAGCACACATAGTACACCCTCTTACATATCTAGGAACTGTCTCATTCACTTTTGGCCAATAACAAAATCTTTGCAGCTATGCAACTGTTTTACTTACCCCAAAGTGACCTAATATTAGAGAAGTGTGTGCTTCTTGAATTATCTTTACTCTTTCAGTCCGTGGAATGCATAGCTTCCCACAATGATATAGGAGTCAGTCCTTTACATGATAATCCAATTCTTCTCTTCGTTTTCCTTGACTTAAAGTTGCATATACATATTTAAAGTCCATATCTTGAGCATATTGTTTAGTGTAGCTCTCATGTAACACAGAATTATGCTTAAGTATAGTAGATGCATTTATAATGGGTCTAGATAATATATTTGTAGTAACTTTATTGTGTATGCCCTTTTTATATCTGATGACTAAATGAAACTATTGTAGAAAACCCATCCACCTATAGTGTCTTGATTGTTGCAACTTAGTTTGGGAGTGTAGATATTGAAGTGGTTGATGATCAATATGTACTACTGTCTCTTTTCCCATTGAGTAATGTTTCCACTTTTTCACACTCTGTACTAATGCATACAATTCTTTATCATATGTAGGATAGTTAACTATTGCAGAATTAAATGTCTCAGAATGATAACATATGGGTTTACCGTGCTGTGTCAACACTACTCCCATGGCATAGTCACGACATCCATTTGGATCTCAAATGGTCTTTAAAGATCAGGCAGTGCTAGTACAGGTGCTGTACTAATCTTTTCTTTCAAGGTGTCGAAGGTTTTCTGCTATTTGCCTCCCCACTGAAACACCTTGTTCAATCTTGTTAAAGCATGTAAGGGACCTGCAATTAAGGAAAAGTTAGAAATGAACTTTCTACAATATTGATACTCCTAAGAAGCTCCTAACTTCTGGAGCAGATTTAGGTTTAGGCCAGTTTCCAATGACTACCACCTTAGAAGGATCTATCTTCAATTCACCACCCTCTATTATGTGTCCCAAATAATTCAGAGATGTTTTGCCAAATTCACATTTTGAGAGTTTAACATAAATTTTTTCTCTTTTCAAAACATCTAGTGTCTGCTTAACATGCTTAAATATTCTTCCCATGTTTTGCTAAATATGAGAATGTCATCTAGATACACAATAACAAAATCATCAAGAAAAGGTCTGAATACATCATACATTAGTCTCGTGAAAGTAGTAGGAGCATTAGTTAAGCCAAAAGGCATAACCAACCACTCATACAATCCCTGTTTTGTCTTGAAAGCAGTCTTCCATGCATCTTGTTTTGAAACTCTGACCTGGTGATATCCATTATGCAAGTCTAAGTTGGAAAAATAAACAACTTCTTTGAATTGATCTAAAAGATCATCTATGCGAGGAAGGGGATAATGATTTTTTATTGTTATCTTATTCAGTGCTCGATAATCAATGCACATTCTCCATGAGCCATCTTTCTTTCTCACCAAAACGATTGGTGACCCACATGGTGATGTGCTAGGTCTGATGAACCCTTTCTCGAGAAACTGCTGCACCTACTTCTTGATTTCAGCATTCTATAAAGTGGACAACCTGTACATTCGAATGTTAGGAAATGAAGCATCTTGCTGCAAAATAATATCATGCACTATTTCCTTTTTGGGTGGCATACCTTTAGGTTCTTGAAACAAGATATCATACTCTGAAACAACCTTTTCTAAATCAACTTGCTATTTAGCATTACAACCCTCAAATACATTGGTTTTATCAGGTTTCTTTTCCTTTACAACCATCAGTAAGAATTGTTTGCATGAATTTATCATTCGTTTCATCTGCCCTGAGTTTATGAGAGTATAATTATTCTTGAGCTTATGAGCTCTTACAAAGTATTCGATTCCATATTTAACAAGTAGATACTTGTTCTCAGCTTTATGAAAAATATCTTTTCTGTCATACAAGTAAGGGCTTCCTAAAATAATTCCACATATATTCAAAGGAATTATCTCTAACTCAACCTCATCTACAATGTTGACCCAAAAGAAAACTTGAGTTTGCATTGTCTAGTCACTTGTAGTTGCGCTTTATCATTTAACCATCCTAATGGGTATGATTTCTTGTGAGTTGTAGTCACTAATCCAAACTTCTTTACAATTGCTTCAGAAATTAATTTACTTGTGAGCCACTATCAAACAAAGTATCAATGCTTTGATGTTTGGAAATAACTCGAATATGGAAAATCTCATGTCTTTTTCTCTCATTTTCTTCATCAATAATAGATTGTGCAAAAATACTAGTAGATGCTTTAGAATTCTTACCTCTTATACCTGTGGCTACAATAGTTGTTTAATCTCTTGAGTATAACCCCAAATCTTTCTGCATAGCTACAATAGTCTTCTTCTTAAGGAATTTAGACTTCTGTGATCCATAACATTGTTTAGAGAGTTTTCGGCAAAATCACATAGAGAATAATCTGTCGACGCGTTTCGAACCAACCAGTGTGGTTCATCGTCAGGACAAGATGAAGATCCAATCCAGCTTAGCTTGTTAAATAGTATGTGCAGAGACTCCAACGGCTATATTGCCAACGGCTAATTTTGACCAATGACCTAAGTCAAACCAAAAATAATCTTGTTAAATTTTTAATTATTATTATTCTACGAAAATATTTAAATTTGGTAAAATTATATAATAAAATATTCATTTGTTACTTGTACTTTTATATACATATATATATATATTCAACAACCTAACTAATCCATATTAAATTAATAATATTGATATACCATATATTTATTTAATA
>APFE031527336.1:24345-102049 GCA_000404065.3 Pinus taeda | reverse complement strand
CAATAGAAAGAAGGCATTCCCGTCGAAGAACAGTGACTCTTTAGCAATTCGGTCAGCCTTCCGCTGAAGTTGGGAAATTGTTTGCCTCGTCGCCTCTCGACTCAAGCATAACCACACGCACAGACTTAGAACAGAAACTTATCAGACCACACAAACATATCGGTCCACATAGAAATATCGGACAATACCAATTGACAGATTTCTGCAGTTTCTATATATAGTTTCTTTCAACGGATATCTATCTATCTGTCCGTTCTTGAACAAACGAAGAAAAATCTGGAGTCGGTTAAAAGTTTTCAACGGATATATGTCTCCTTTCTTGAACAACCGTTTCACAGAGAAATCCATGCTGAGTGGGCAATTCATCCGGCCATTTTCGGCCATAGTCTCATCCTTTTCAACTTTTTCAAGAACAATTCCATTATGTTGTATGGCACGTTGCTTTGTCGTTCTGATAGTGATGGATAACCATACGGTAGTGATGGATAACGAAGTTGCATTGTTGTTGTGATAGTGATGGATAACCATATGGTAGTGATGGATAACCGTGTGATAACGATATAGTAGTGATCATAACCCTCTGACAGCTTTTTAAAATGGAAAAAATCAAAACGTTACCTAAATTTAGAAACTAGAATATTAAATACATTATTGAAAATTCCAAAAACAAAACCAAAAAAATTGCCATTGTGAAATCCGGTTGCAAGAAACGGTTCAAATTACTCCCCCGGAATTCAACCAATATTCAACCAATATTAATTAAAACAGCCGAGAATTGGGTTTCGCCGGAATTTGACGGGTAAATTGCTCGTCACGAGACAATTTAATCGTCAAATACGGCCAACACACTTCCATACCTGTCACGAAACAGCTTTGAAATATGCAAAATGTTTGACGATTTTATTATTCATTATTATGATCTTTATAAATTTAATGTCGACTTTATTACAATCCTTTGTGGGAATACTAATATTCAGGAAGTAATTTGGTATATTATTTCTCTTTCTTGATTTCAAACAGGTATATTTATTTATTATGAATTCTATATATATTATTAGTATTATCCTATTATAGCATTATATATAATTATATAATTATTAAATAAACATAGTAAATTATTAGATTAATTATAAAATTATACTTTGGCAAATGGACCTTAGATAAATATATAGGTACCAACATTCGTTTTTTGGTACATATATATACTTTTATTAATAAACTAGTACACTAATAAATAATTCTTTAGTTATAGAATTTACCTATTTCAACTAATTTCTTAGAATAACAGTAATTTAATTTATCTAGAATATTATTTGTAGTATTATTATTGGAATAATAAATTAGTTAATTAGTTAATAAATATAAATTATTAAATATATTAATTTAAGGTC
The DNA here is from genome assembly GCA_000404065.3 of Pinus taeda. Classification (NCBI taxonomy): domain Eukaryota; kingdom Viridiplantae; phylum Streptophyta; class Pinopsida; order Pinales; family Pinaceae; genus Pinus; species Pinus taeda. Next base: position 100,658 of record APFE031527336.1, on the reverse strand, counting down.
AATTGGACCATTAGGTTTAAATGATAATTATAATAAAAATATTATTATTATTAAATAAATATATGGTATATCAATATTATTAATTTAATATGGATTAGTTAGGTTGTTGAATATATATATATGTATATAAAAGTACAAGTAACAAATGAATATTTTATTATATAATTTTACCAAATTTAACTATTTTCATAGAATAATAATAATTAAAAATTTAACAAGATTATTTTTGGTTTGAATTAGGTCATTGGTCAAAATTAGCCATTGGCAATATAGCCGTTGGAGTCTCTGCACATACTATTTAACAAGCTAAGCTGGATTGGATCTTCATCTTGTCCTGACGATGAACCACACTGGTTGGTTCGAAATGCGTCGACAGATTATTCTCTATGTGATTTTGCCGAAAACTCTCTAAACAGTCTTTTTCTTCTTGCCCTCGAACTTCTTAGGTCTCAGCTCCGGATGCAAAACCCAACAATTCTCATCATCATGCCCTTCCTTCTTATAGTGAGTGCATGAAGACTTGCTCTTTTGTGCAGTGTTAACCTTCCTTATTTTCCATTTCTATTTTATTTTATCCTTATTCTTTCTTGTAGTGGGTTGGGATGATCCCCCAACTTCTGGACTTCCATTCTTTCCTCTAGCTTCTAGATGAATAGCTTGAACAGATACGTCATCTATACTAGTGGGATTAAACATGAGGATAGTGTGCCCCATGTAGCTGTGTAGACCACCAATGTACTTCAACAGAGTCTCAGGTGAGTCTAATGAGATTCCTAGAATCAGTGCTCTCTTCCTAAATTCTTGGGTGTAACCTTGTACACTTTTTCCTTTCAACTGTCGCAGAGTTTGCCAACTCATCATGGCTTGCTGCATGTAGGCCAATGGATAGAACTGCTTTTTGATTGCAGAAACAAATTCACTCCAGATAGAGATAGTCTTACCATGTCTCTTCATGTCAACTTGGGTCCTACCTTCCCACCAAACCAAGGCAGTGCCTCCAAGGCATAGGCTTGCCAGTTGAATCTTGCTCTTGTCTGAATCAATACTCTACATTCTACAATAAACATCAATTTGTCTAATCCAATTGTCCAACTTTTCTGCATTCAACTCTCCATCATATATAGGTAAATCAAATTTAACATCTAGTTTAATCAAAGATGCCTTCCTTTTATGTTCAGGGCTATTAGGAGGTGTGAGAAAGATTTCTTCTTTCCCTTTTCCTTTTGAGTGGTCACGGAGGAGAGACTCATCTTCTCCTTTGTCTTGTTTGGAGCTTGATGAATCTTCATCTTTATGTTTTCTAAAGTCGTTATACATTTCCTCTACCATGGACCTTAGGGCTAGGAAACTATCTAAGAATTGAGGTTTTGGCCCCACAGAACCTTCCTTAGACATTGTCTTCCGAGGATACACTCTCCCAATTTCAGGATTAGTTTCGACCAACTCTCCTTCTCTTAATTTGAGCTTTGATCTAGTTAGCATTCAATAGCTAAATCCAACACAAGCTTGTCTAACCTTAACAACCTAGAGCTCTGATACCACTTGATCTGAAAATCACTCATGAGTGATCTCAGTTAGTGAATTAATGAATGAAGGTATTACAGACTCATGTGCTGGTGTGTGTCTATGTTATCTTAGGCAACAGATCGATCAGATTGCAAAATACACATACACTGGAAAATGGAAAACAGTAAGAGAAACACAGTAAACAAATACAAGAACACAAAAAATTAATAAGGAGTTTAGCCAATACTCCTGGGCTACGTCTCCGATCCAGCTTTCAGTGGTGGCTTCCATTTATTATGTCTTTAAAGTTCATGCAACCAAATTATACTTGAAAAATGAAAAATAAAGCTTTCTCAATTAACCATACAGCATGAGATGCTAGTGAAGCATATATACAATGGCACAATAAAAATAGAAGATGAACCATAAATTGTCTATACAAGTAAGGAATTAGATCATTCATTCATCGTGTTCATGAGAATTGGAGATTGAGAGTTCGTTATCATCATCAAGAGACCATTCCACAATTAAGAGATCAGACACCAACAATATTAACTATGTTTGGGACAACAAAGAGTTATGTGTTTGCGATGATAAATAAAGGAAATATTCAAACTTGTCATTGTTACTAAGGACAATGAAGACAAAAAGGTTGAATGTGGACTACTTACACGTTTGTAACATTCAAATGTCATCCATTTATCATCATGTAAGTTGCATGAAGGAAATTTCGTAGTGGTACTAAGTGAACATTCTTTGATCAAAGTTCATACCCTCTCCTTAGCACTACCACTTTGCAAGACGAAGAAGAAATGTGAAATATATGTGCAACCAACTAAATAAGTTGGAGAGGTTGTTGCAACATTAGGTTTTCGATAATGTTGCAACATTTGGTTGAATTTGATTCCCTGTGAATGTGATCAAATTCATGCTAAACCCTTTCCTTTCACCATTTTGGTGGGTATAATATCCAGATCAAACTCAAGTATCTTGGCTATCCATCTTCCCCTCTTTCCATCAATATTAGGTTGTGTTATAACTTTTTTCGCTGCATTACTGGGGATATAAGCAATAACATGAGAATGTAAACATAGGTCCTGAATGCTTTTAAAGCTTGGACAAGGGCATAGGCTTGCTTCTCTATGATGTCATATCTTAATTTATCATCTCTCATCGCTTTACTCAAAAAGGAGATTGGTTGCTCATATTTTTCATCACTTCTTTGTAGTAAAACAACTATGGTAGCGTCAACGGCAAAGGGGAAGATACTAAAGGGTTTTGAGTAGTTTGGACTAGAGCTAGTACTAGGGCTTCTGGAATGGCTTTCTTGATATGTGAAAAATAATAACTACCCTATACTATCCATTTTAATTCATGATCCTTTAAGCATGTCAGTAATATCTTTCACAATCTCAGCGTAATTAGGTATAAATCTTCTTTAGAAATTTATTTTTCCTAAAATTGCTTGAATTTCCCTTTTGTTTCAAGGTAAACTGATTCCCTGAATTTTTTAGGCTCTTTTTGGATCAATTATAACTCCTTCGTTTGAAATTATATGTCCCAACAACATTCCTTCTTTCATGGCAAAAGGTGACTTTTTGGGATTAAGAGAAATCCCATATTTCCTGCATCTTTCAAAAACGTTTCTCAAGTGCTTTAAGTGTTTCTCATCAGAATTAAAAAATACAGTTAAATAATCAATATAAATAACAATAAACTTATTGATCTTACCAACAAATGCGAGATCCATTTCTCTTTGAAACGTTTCTCCAATGTTAATTAAACCAAATGGCATCGTGGCATACATAAATGTACCCCAAGGAGTTGTAAATGTTGTATTTTCTCTATCTTCTGGACTAACCAGGATCTGGTTATATCCATAAAATCCGTCTAACATTCAAATTTTATTTGAACCTGAAACTCTCTTAAGTAATTGATCCAATTTTGGTAATGGATAATTATCCTTTAAAGATAATTTGTTCAAATTCCTAAAGTCAACACACAATCTTATTTCACCATTTTTCTTCCTAACAGGTACTAGGTTTGCTATCCATTTAGAATATCTTAAGGGAACAATTATTTTTGCATCCAATATCTTTTTAATTTCTTTCTCAATTATTGGAAGCAAGACTAGGTTTATTCTTCTTAATTTCCGTTGAAATGGTTTAGCTTCAGGTTTGAGAGGAATTTTATGTTCAATAATGGTTGTGTCGTAGGTTCTCAATTCTTCATATGACCATGCAAATACATATTTGTAATTTTTGAAAAGATTTATATATTTGTCTTTGATTTCTTGAGGAAATGATGTTGAGATTTTAACATTTTTTATTTCTTTAGATGTACCAATACTACAGTCCTGAACAGTTTCTTGCTGTGAATTTAATAATGAAGTTTTTGACACATAATTATGATCAAATAGTTTTTCAAGGGGAACTAATCCCTTGGGAATGTAATTATGTGATAACTAAATAATATCATGTTCAACAATTTTCTGTTCTAAATGTGAATTTCAATAATCTTCGTTTGATTTATTTTCATTAATGTGTTCTTCTTCCACATGTAAAGCATAAAATTCATCTATTGCTTGTAAAAAGTTTTTAAACTGTTTACTATCTTCAAAAACATACCAGTGTTTGATATTGTCAGGAATGGAAGGTATGTATTTTACCACAATCTGATAATGCAATTGTAAAGGATCAGGAATTTTAAAATAACTAGCCACAAACTGCCAAAGCATCAATGTGAATATTTTCATCTCTTGGAATCGATGTGATACTAAATGCTTGAAAATAATTATCTACATATTCCCAAACTTCATTCCTATAAGATCTAAGCCTAGGATGATTAGTTTGACAAAGGTTTCTAATTTGTTTTACAATCAACTCAGAATCACCATACACAACTAAGTTTTCAACTTTCAGACTCTTTGCTAACTCCAATCCTAAAATTAGGGCTTAATATTCTGCCACATTGTTTATGACCTCAAAATCTAATTTAAAAGATTAAGTTATGTTTTTCTTATCAAGAGAGATGAGTATAATTACAACCCCTGCTCCATTTTTGGAAAATGCCCCATCAAAGTATATTTTCCAAATGTCAATGTTTATAATTTGAGGGGTATTCACAGTTTCTTGAATATTGATTTTAGGATTTGGAATATCATTAGTAGCTAAAGTGAAGCATCCAAAATCTTGGTCAATTGCATAAATGGGATGATTAATTTCTTGATTTTCTTTACAGACTATATTAATGAATCTTACTTCCCTGTATAATCTTAAATTCTCACCTCCATAAATTGGGATTGTAGCATATGACATGTCCATTTGCAGACTTCCCCCTAACTTGGCACAACAAGATTTGGATAATAACATTCCAAGTTTTGGAGGAATGTATGTAACAACAATGTCCAAGACTACACTCTTGACAATAATCTGATCAATTGTTACAAATAAGTCCTTAATTAATCTGAGGCGATATACTTTCTTGGAGTCAAAAGTATACAGGTCATGATATGGTCTAGTGATTTGTAGTTGAATTTGGTCCATGATTACTTTCGGCATTAGATTATGGGATGCACTAGAATCTAACATGAAATTATATAAAAGATAATCATGAATTTTCAAGGTGACATAGAAGAGAGGTATAGTTTCATCAATCATATATGAACTAGGACCAAAAACAACTTGGGGTTTTTCATTCTGTAAACTAATGACATCCCCCTTTGCATCAATACTTCAAGATTGAATCCATTTAGAGACTTGATGTTTATAACTTGGATTTTTAGAGATTTCAGATAATGGGATTGGAATTTTAACTCTCTCTAATTCCTTTTCAACATTACAAACAATTGGAACATATTTTTCAGCAATATTTTGTTCTTGTAATTGATTCTGTGGTTGAATTAATGTGTTTGTGTTTCAATTGATTTTTCTTGAGGTTCATCAAAGGTAACCTTTTTTATTTCTCTACCAATTCCTACTCATGGTCTAAGGTCATATCTTCTATTTAATTCAATAATTCAGAATTCAAAAAAAGCTTGATACTTGGAAATTTGAGAATTTTCTTGATTTTAAATTAAAGATTGATCTTGAGTAATTGAGAAAATAACATTATGTGATGATGGATCTTCAAAATAATTTATAGCATCTGTATTGATAGGAATAGTTTCTTTAGGATCTTGATCACGGATCATTAGGGGAGGTTGAATTTGTTGACAATTGTTTGGTCTTTGCAAAATTTGAGGTTGAAAAGGTCTTCTATATTGAACTTGTGGTCTATTCGCAACTTGTTGGGTTGCTCTAGGTCGAGTTTCCAATCTAGAAATTATGTTAGAGAGATTTCTAAGTAGAGACATTATTTCATCAATTTTATGATTTTCGTCTTTAGTTTTTTATGAGGTACCTTCTTCTTTAGCTTTCATCCTCTTTTCAACCTTTTTTGCCTTAGCTTTTATTTTAGGAGATGTTAATCTATTAGCTTCAACTTTGATTATGTTTGTTTGCATGTCTACTAAAGTTTTTTATTTTCTCTCCCTAAGCATTACAACAAAGTCATCTTCAAATGCTTTGAAAAACCTAACCCTAGCAGCAGTTACTGGACGTTTGTAATCAGGAGGCATTTTATTATAAATTTTATTGAATCTCTTAATGAAATCAGCTACAGGTTCACTAGGGTTTCTTTTTAAGTCTTCAAATTTTGTTAAGTAAAAATATTAACTAGTTTAGCCCATGAATTAATTGAATTACTTTGAAGTTGTCTAAACCATATCCTAACATTTTCTTCAAGGGATTGAACAAGAAGTCTAGTGTAAACATCCTCATACTTAATATTCATGTTACTAGCAAAGTCTAGGAATGCAGCTAAGTGATCTTCAATAGATGGCCCTGTCTCTCCATTAAATCTAGGTAAATGTTTGAGGTACCCATCAAGAAAAGCATGAAGTTGGGCTACAACTGGAAGAACTAAGGCTGCATAATGTGCTGCCACAATTGGCTGAATACCAACCATTTGATGTTGTGGTGGAGTTGGTTTTTTAGAAGAAACAACTTTACTAGAAGAAGGAGGTGATGAAAGTTTGGTTTTATAGAGGAATTTAGGATTAATAACTAATTTTTGAACTTCAAGAAGAACTTTTTCAAGATCCTCAAAAGTTAGAGGATTAGTATAGATACTAAGTTCCTCTTCAGATTTAGTAGAAGTAGATGGATAGGTATGTACAATAGAATATTTAAAATCAAATGCTTTATACTCAAAAAGAGAAAGTTTAGGACCTTCTTCACTATCAAAAGGTTCCAAATGGGAATAAGGAAGATCAAAAGCCTCAAGTTGATGGACTAAAAATGAAGTTTCAAGATCTACTCCTTTAGAAATGAGTTCTAAAAATGTTGGAGGAAGATTTGATAGTTCAGCAGGTGTCAGAGTTGACTGTGAAGGGTCATATTGTGAAGGTTTTTCAATAGAACAGAGGCAGAACTAATAAGAGAGGCTTATAACCTATGTCTAATTGTTGTAATTCTAACTAATCTCTTTGGATCTGATAAAGGAGAGAAAATCTCTGGATCTAACTAGGATCTGGTATGCCTGTGTGAAGCCATATTTAACCATTGGAGTTGCCAGGTGAAGGATTTTAACCTACTGTCCTCTTATTCACCGTTAAGAGGCAAGTATAATCGTTGTCCCAGGGAAACAAGTTTCGATTTTCATTCCCTGACAATGGCGCCAATATGATGTTGTCGTTTGTAGATAGTCCTCGGCTAAGGGACTATGCCAAAGCATCTAAAGTAATGTTTTTTATTTTAAATGGATGACCAATGCTTAAAATTTTAAACATATGTAAACCTTAATTATTTCAAATAAAAAAGAAGGGTTGATTCTTCACTCTTCACAAAAATGATGTGGAAAGCAGAAGTAAAGAAGATCTATAATTCTTTAAATATTCAAACTAAAATTTTAATTTCTTATATATAGCATATGCATATACAAATTTTCTATAGCCAAATAATACATGTGCAAGAGATGACAGAAGGCAACAATTTATTTATTTAAAGGAATTAACTAAGACAAACAATTTTAGTTAATTAATCTCTTTAAATAATGATAACTTTGCAGGAGTTTTCAAATGGATTGATATTCAATCTAATCTTACACAGACTTTTGTGTTACCTTGAACATGTGCAGAGAGAATATAAAAATGAAAATATAATCGGGTACCAGAAAAACTCACAGAGATACACAAGCTTCTCATAATGAATCCACAATGCTTCTCTTCATCTCCATAAATAGTTAAGAAATTTACAAGCATGTTTGTTGGTTCGTCACAAGGGTTCAACCCTTTCTTTTTTGAATTACAAAATATTTATAGAGTTCGACTTTCCAACATATATAAATTGGAATTAAAATTTATTACAAAATATGATATCATCCAAAATATTTGGGATATTACAACAATAGAACTAAAAATAGTTGATCTGAACTAATTTCAAAGGGTATTGTTGATGACCGTAGCTAGAAATTTTCTTTTTCTATTTACTGCCCCTGAAATTCTGTTGTCTGCTGCTGAAATTGTGTTGTTTGCTCTTGAAATTATGCATTTTGTTCCTATTCGATGGGTTCATAGAGTTTATCCCATCTCTTTTCATCAGGGAAAGAAAATTTTAACAATTTTCTATATGACTCATTGACTTCAGTATATTTTTCAAAAGTGGGCCTAATTAGAAACAAATGCCTAATTTCATGTTGAATTAATAAATAATAACTTAACCCTTCAATGAAGGCTTTTCCAGTAATAATTCCTCTTATTTTGGAAACTTTAGTCTTGTCCACTACTATATCATGTAGCCTCTGTTGATACTCTTCGAGTGGGACCAATTTTCCACTTTTATCTTGCAAAGTTGGAAGTCCATTTTGATGTAAAGCGTTGAATTTTCTGTGAAATTTCTTAATCTGAACCTCCAAATTCTGGCACTTGTTCTCGAGTTGTAGCATCAAATTTCTCTTGGTTAAAACTTTTTTGACCTGCAAGACAACTTCAGTTCTGTCTTCAATTTCGGATTCTTCAAGCTCATCTTTTTTCTTGGAGTTTAGGAATTTGATTATCCTTGTAGCATCTCCAAATTTGTGGTCTAGGTCCTTCTTTATTTCTACTACTACTCCTTGTGAACTCTGCAATAAATCTTCCTGTTCAAAAATAATTTCAATTGAAGGCCATAACTCAATCACTGATACATTAATGTCTATCCAGATATTTTCTTTGGCCTGAGCAATAGTTTGTGCAATTAAAGATTCATTTTCATAAACTTCTAATTGCTGAGTTGATTTATAATTCTTTTGAATCTTAGCTAAATATGAATTATTATACTTAATCTTCTATTCTTGGATCTTTTGGAGATGCATTTTAAGTTTTTAAATTTTTTCATCCTTCATAGATAAGTCTCCTATGGCCTTTAACAGTTGTTTTGCTGAGTCAGTAGACCATGCTTCTATTGTGATGGTTGTTGTTGTGGATGTCCCTATTGTTGATGCACATGTTGTAGAAGTAGTAGCTATAGGAATGGCAGCTAAGATGTTGAGTTGATTCTCTTTTTATTTTATGAGTGATTCCACATTAGCTTACATTTTCTGAATTTGCATTAGGGGATTTTTGAGGTCTAAAATTGGCCTGCTAAGGAAATTATAAAATAATAGTGGAAATAATAAAATAAGATTAGATTACATCATCAAATTTTAGAGGGAAGAAAGAAAAAACCACTTTTTCAACTCGTATTTTCAACTTATATCCCTATGGGTTTACTCAAATTTCAAGTAGGAACACTCGTTGGATGCATAATTTGATTCTTCATCCAAGGAATACCCATGTTGCATAATTTTGATGGACCCTGCTATGCGAAAAATGATAAATACATGAAAAACATGATTGCAATCATGTCTTTTCATGTATTTCTCATTTTTCATGTAGCAGGGTCTATCGAAAGTATGCAACATGGGTACTCCTTAGATGAGGATTTAAATTATGCATCCAACAAGTGTTCCTGCTCGAAATTTGAGTAAACCCATAGGGAGATAAGTTGAAAATAGGAGTTGAAAAAATAGTTTTATATTTTATTATTTTTTAATCTTTTTACTTTTTTACCCAAAAAATGGTGAATCATCCCCCATGGTTGACATCTTCATCTTGAATCCTATTGGTTCTTATAAAGTTTATTTTGGTTGTACATTTTTCTTAGGAGGCCCATTTTAGACCTCAAAAGTTCTATAATGAACATTATGTTCAACTATCAATTTGAACATATTTTCTTTCTCCCTTTCTAGCTAACTAACTTCCTTAGTTTAAGAATGTTCAGTAGTAGGAAGTTTAACTTGCTTCCTCAATGCTTGAATGTCAGCATTCTTATTTTTTATCATCTCTTCCGCTACTTTGATATTACTAGGATCATATCCCATTTTGATCACCATATCTTCAAGAGCTTTGATTTTGGTATCTTTAGCTAGAGATGACATTCTCTCCATCTTCAACTATGTATGAATATTTTTCAAAGAAGCTTACAGTTTGGACATCGCCATAGCTGAACTTGTTAATCTAGAATATATCATTTCACCAGCCTTCTTACATAGGTCAATTTGATCAATGGCATGAATTTTCTTGGTGTCAAAAACAAAAATGGATGTTTTGTATTCTTCTGCACTCTTAGGGATTCGAACTTTTGGTTCCAAGAAAGCTAATTGAAACTGTCCCTTCTCAGTATTAAGTGCATATAGAATTTTGTGCTATGTAGTGGAATATTTCTTCCAAAATTCTGAATAAGTGGTGGCCTTCAATGCTTCATTCCTCCTTTTAATTTCTATGTATCAAGAAAAAAAATTGTTGCATTGTATCATGAGAAACATAGGATATATGAGAATCTATAATTTCTTCAATGTAGTGCCCACCCTAGTTTCCTGACTCTAATATGACATTATCTTGCATACTTTAGTCTATGAGTAACTCAGGCTAAGGATCCAGAAACGTGACTCTATTATCAGCGAATGTGATGGTTATGTATGTTCTCTATTAATATTATGATTACGATATAATTAATGGTTATGTGTATTCTCTATTGATATCATGATGGTGATAGTAGTAAAGGATAGACATGTTTCTATTGATGTTATAATGATGATAACCTTGATCTATATGTATGGTTCCATTAAGGTTATGATGATGCTAGCCATGATGGAGGTATCCCCTATGTTAGCTACTTACATTAGTTCTGGTTCACAATGAACGGTGATGTGAATGACCAGGTGATGGTAATTAATGCTATTATGACAATGACTAACACTGAAAAACCTGGTTACTGATTATTATTGAGTATGGCAGGAAAACCACCAGAGGCACTCGCACATGATGAGTTGACGACACCTGGTTTGATTTTATCTCTAAAATTCTAATCGATTTTGAAACCTGCTATATATGGTTATCTATATTCTGATGATATGTTAATGGTTGTAGGCACAGATGAGTTGCCTGGCCGAATGACTCACATATGGGTGATGGGGTTGTACAGGTGGATGGAACTACATGGGAGGGGTGGGACAGAGTCCCTGATCTCACCCACTAGCATTCTCGCCGTGACTTGGGCTGGAAGGGTTGAAACACCTTCGCCTTGAATATCACGATGCCATGAGGGCAGGTCCCAAAGTTGGGTCGCTCACGAGGAACCTACTGGGGGTGCGCATCAAGGCGGATTCCTTGATCCCCGGCACCATTAGTCTCACTATAGCAGGCAACATAAGAGACGATAGTGGTCTATGACGTTGCATGATATTTTCCCCTCGTAGTCACTGGATGCTTGAAGGGTAAGTGGTGTGGCACCCTTGGAATTTCAGGGGAAATTCTTGAAGGGCATGACCAACTTGGCACCCTTGGCATCACAATTAAACTGTTAGGTGTGGCACCCTTGGAACTCTAGGGAAGTTATTGAAAGGGCACAACCAACTTGGCACCCTGGCATCACATTAAAACTGTTAGGTGTGGCACCTTGGAACCTCCTAGGAAGTTCTTGAAAGGAAAACAACTGGCACCTTGGAATCATTAAAAATATAATAATAAATAAATATAAGGAGTGAAAACTAGGTAAAGTTACATCAAGGGAAATGATGATTGGAAACCAAGGAATTAAATCAAAATAAAACGTGTAGGAGGATCATAGGAAGAAATAAATAGAGTACCTTAAAAATCCTACCCCCCATGTTGAAAATGCTAGTAGATTAAGTGGTTTAATTAGAAAAAAGGGGAAGGCAAACATATTGTAACGATAAAGATTAATCCTAAACCAATTAAACTTAATTAAGAAAAGAGGAAGGTGAATTAAAATAAGAAAATAAATTAAATTTAGAGAAATGTAGAGAAGCTCCATGTGGCATCAACCAACATAAGAATATCCCTCTAACAGATAACCTGAGTTAATGTAGGAAGTAGATTGGGGATAAAATCTTGACTCATTAATTGACTCCAAGTAATAAACACAATTTAAGGAATAAAAGGGGGGAATAAAGAGACAACTAGGAGAATAAATAGGAATCTTGTGAGGTGAGGGAAATATTAGTTTTAAATAAAAAGTTAAGTAAATAATTTTGGGTGACCCTTGCTAAGAGAATGACACATGGGTAGGTGAATAATCAAGTATTAAATTAAAAGAAAAATATTATAATTATGCATGACATGCCAAGTGTCACCTATGAGGACTCCTATAAAAGAAGGGGCAAGCCATGAGAGAAGACACTTTTGGGAACCCGATTCTTGGATGGATGATATGATGTCAAAGCAGTGACTACGAAGCTATAGTGAGTTTGGTGAGGTAGAGGATTTCTTTTTGGAGAGGGGACTCTTGAGCTAAGGCTGCTCTCCTCTGCCAGCTAGATTTTTCCTCCATTGTACAACCCCATTGCAGCTCGAGGGTCCGCGGGGAAGAAGAGTACCCAAGGAGTAGGCTGGGAGGTTAACCGGTGGGTCTCATTTTCGGATCAAGTGCATCATCATACACTCGCAGACGGACCAACAACAAGGAAATACTAGCGACAACAGAGCAAGCGAAATCTCGCCTCTCCGGTGTACGGTACATGTGTATTTCGTTACTACTTGACCTTAGATTAAAAGTATATAAATGTGGTGTTATTTCCTGAAATGAACATCAGTGATGTATGTGTTGATGAAATTGAAATCTCAATGTGTTTGTTTTCCGGTTGTAATTGCTGTGTAAAAATAAAAATAAAAATAAAAATTATCTGGGACATTTCACTGTTTTAGTTGGGTCGTTTCATTCAATATGTGGAAAAGAGGTGGTGGGAAAACTTGAGAACACCACTGTGGCTTGCTCCTATGTGCTTTTGTCCTCTGAAGACTCCTCATTAGTATTTGTCTTCTTTCTCCTTTTGAAAACTGTGAAACCTATAGCTTGAGTTTCTTAGTCTATAAGAGATAGATTTTCTCTTGGTCTTTTGGTTTCTTTTTCTTAAGGAACTGGAGTTTGTGAATATGTCTGACTAACAGTTTGTTATTCAGCTTCCTGCAATGTATTCTCTTTCCACTCTACTTGTTTCACATATTATTCTATCTCTGGTCTAGTTTTATGTAGATATGGAGTTGTTTTATGCCCAACTCTCAACTTCGAAATAATCCGTAAGGGATCATAGGACTAGGTAAAGCTCAACTTGAACTTCATCTACTTTAATAACATAGTTTTCTCCTTCACTGCGGCCCTGATATTGACAAAGAAAGGGCTAATCTGTGTATTTAACTTGAGATGGGATTTTTGTTTCCTGGATACAAAATGCATATCATCCATGTTCATCATTTGCATCATGTATTCCAAGGCAAAGATCCTGATTGACACAAATACTGGTAACATGTAGGGAGGAAGTTTAGATCCATATATTCTAATTTCTGTGTAACTCTAGTGGAGGTACTAGTCTCCAATTTTGTCATGTTCGGTAAGGTGTATAATTCTTATGATTTCAGTTGAAATCCTTGGTATAACATCAATACTAAGAATACATAAAGACATATGCAAAAACTAGTTTACATAATCACTGAAGGAATAATCTTTTGTGTTCTTCCTTACCAAGGAAGTCTAGTGAATGATTGACTGAGGCTTTCCTTGTGCATCTAACTTTTCCAATATAAAATCAAACCTAACTATTTGATGGAATAAAAGCAAATAGACAAGAACTGATTGATGGTTAAAAGCACATTCATTTGAAAACTTTAAAAACTGATCATGAATATTGTCTGCCAAAAAATGACTATAATTGAAAATCAATGAGGACTTATTAACCACAGAGAACACTGAAAAAAATCTCAATATTACTTCATCAACCCACTAATCGATACGATAACCTAATAGACATAAGACCATAGAGATTACTTGCTTAGACATTTCTGGGAAAATTAAAGTGGAATAAGGTGGATTGGTCCTAGGCAACTCAGAATTCTCAGGTAAGAATGACTCAAAGATTCGGGCTCATGGAGGAAATGTGAGTTTTTGGTAAATCTCCATGACAGAATTGGTAGAAAAAGGGTGCAGAGGAGCTGAAGGATTTATTTGGAGAGCTTGACATATGGACCAAGGAGTGATGGCAAATAGAACTTCACTATTTTGGGAAATTACAACCCTCTGACTAGGACAAGATCTAAGATGACACCAGGTAACAAATTCAGGGAAAATATGGATCTGAGGAAAAATGAATTGAGAAAGGAAAGACTCCTAAATGCTCAATTCATCACTGACATCGAGAAACTTCTGGTTTTCCCAGTTATGGAGTTCATAAAGATCAAACTCACACTGGGTTTTCTGAACTTTTATACTGTGTATCTACTAGGGGGAGTTCATCTAGGTTAATTACAAAAGGTAACGTAGGCATTTCTACAACTAATTTGGACTTGCCTTTAGATGAAGACATCATAAACAGGAAATTGCATATTAAGGTTGAATTACTAGACAAATGGTGATTGTTGTCGTCAGAAGATTGTTTTGTAGTTTTGAAATTTGGAGTTGCACTTGCAATGCTAGGAGCTAAAATGACGAAAAGAAATATGCATAATGATATGTGGTTCTTTTTGTTAAAAGAGAGAATTTGAAGGATTAAAGTAGTTTGAACCTTTTTTAGGCGCGTCGAATTAAAGAATTAGACATTGGCGTGAAAAGTTAATGGTTAAATGGTTATATCAAAGTATGGTGGGACGAATTAAATGATATAACGGTTAATTGATGGGGGAGAATATGAATTGGGTAAGTGGCGAGGTGTGAATAGTCGCGGGAGCGAAGCAAGAGTGGGAAGTGGTTTTTAGGGGGGGGGGGTGGTTGGAACGAGTGGGAGGTTAGTGGTTTAGGAGAGGGGGGCCCCAAACTTGCTGTGGAAGTACCACATATGAGGGGGCGGTAAACTAAATACAACTTTTCGGACCCCCCCTCCCCTTATTAAACTTTGATAGTGCGGGGGGGTCCCAAAATCATCCCCCGCCATTGATGCGGGCAAGGATGATCTCCTCCATTTATTTCCATTCGATCTTCGCATAATGACAAAATATCAAATCACACTTTATTTGCAAATTAAAATGGGATAAGCGGCGAGGTGTGAATAGTTGCAGGAGTGGAGCAAGAGTGGGAAGTGGTTTTCAGGGGGGAGGCACGGGTGGGCGGTTAGTGGTTTAGGAGAGGGGGTCTTGAACTTGTTATGGAAGTGCCATGTATGAGGGGCGGTAAATTAAATACAACTTTTCGACCCACCCCACCGCTCCCCCCCACCCCCCCCCCCCCCCCCCTCCCCTCTTAAACTTTTATATTCGTGGGGGGTCCCAAACTCATCCCCCGCCATTGATGCAGGTGGGAGATCTCCTCCATTATTCCCACTCGAGCTTCACATAACGAAAAAATTTGAATCACACTTTATTTGCAATAAAGCATAAACCTTTTGGAATATAAAAGGATTAAAATAATAACATATAAAAATAATGTAGCATTTTCATTTGCTCGTGACTTTGGGATTTCTTAATTGTTTTTATTTTTTTCATATCCCCTTTTTATTATTTTCTTTTGACAATTTTTTCTCTATTTATTTTTCTCGTTTTCTTTTTATTGTTTCTATTTTTCTTTTAAAAAAAAAAACAACTAAGGTAAAAAAAAGTTACAACAGGAACCTTAGCCATTGTTAGGTGGAATGATTGGAAAGGGATACTTCAAGAGATTTGCAGACATCAAACATCCATCAGAAGAGGAAAATGACCAAACTAAAACACAAAAATACTATGGAATAAGACAATAATGAAGCTCTAGAAGATGATGAGCATGGATTATATGGTATTGTTGATTAAATTTAAGCCATGCTTGCAAATCAAGCTCAATTTTGAGAACTATTCATTAGTTATACTTGTAATTTTTTGACTTTGAGATTTTATGATAAGAATAAGTATTCAATTATTGTTGTTATATGTTTAATACTTTTATTATCTGATTTTCACTTTATTTTTATGTAAATCATTATTTTTTAAAAGCAAAATGTGAATGTTATTATTTTTTAACATAAAATTTATAAAAAAATGCTTATTTTTTAAACATTTTTTTTAATTTCCCAAAATGTGTACTTTTTTATTATATCTATATTCAAAATGTGTATTTTTAGTCAAATGTTTAAAATTATTGTTTTTTTAGTACAATTATTTGATGTATGTTGAAACATTAATTAACAATACATAAATATATAGAACCCATAACTTTAAAATATTGACCATTTTTTTTAACTATGCAAAAAAAACAAAGATTTCATTACAAAAAAAAAACCGCAATCTTGAAAAAAACTTTCAAAACAAACATCTCAGGGAAGAAGAAGAAGAAGACTACTTCAAAAATTGTTAAATAACCAACATTTAAAAAATAATTATCCATACTTAATACATTAGAAAATTTAAACTGTAAAAAATAAGCCCCCAAAAAAATGGGGTTGATGTTGCATCAAAGGTTTTTGAAATCAACATGAAAATCACTAACATTTTCAAAAAAATGTTCATACTTGATACATAAGAAAATTCAAAGTGTTAAAAATATGCTCCAGAAAAAGGGTGTATTCTGAATCAACATTTTTCAAATTGGATGATTTTTTGCAACCTCTAAAAAAGTGAGAACTCAATACAATTTTTGTTTGATTGGTAATTGTGTTCAATGGCAGTGAGCTTGTTTATATTGACTTTGATATGACAACGATTAGAGTACTCTTAATGGAACTTTTATGCTTGACAGTGACCCTATCTCAATATGACAATGATCTTGATAGTGACCTTGATGCAATGACCTTGACATGGAAGTATACTTTGGTGAAACACATATTATAGCAGTGATGTATGGTTTGAGCATGACTTGATAGTGATGGTAGAACTTCAATGAGTTGCTTTGTTCATTTCACAAACGAAGTTGTGAAATAACTTGGGCTGGCCCTAGGAGGCTTGATGTGATTTTTGTATCTCATTCTCATTGTACTTTGTATATTTCAGCTGAACAATTGATGAGTATCTAATATAGGAAGAATATGGTTGGGTTTTCCCCCTTGTGGGGCTTTTCCCTGGTCTCTAACCTACATCCTAGTGTCTCTATTGTGCATGCTTTTCTTTTATTGTTCTTTACTATTCTATATCATTGTTTATGTTTATTGTTCTCTATACATAATTGCTAATGATGATAAGATATTATGGGGTGAATGTAATGTGAAAATGTCAAAAAGTTTATAAATTCAATTATTTACAACAGAAAAAATCTAGTCGTGAAATTTAACAGGAACAAGAGGTTCAACATACCCACTTACTATAGAGTTCCAGACATCAAATTCCTAAGCTTTCACATATGCTTTCATTCTTCCACTCTAAATTGCATAGTTCTATCCATCAAACAATGGAGTTCCATTCTTGGTGCAATCCATGATCTCCCTTCCAGTGCTTAGGCTTCTTGTGAAGGAACCTACTCTAATACCAAGTGTTGGAAATACTGAGAGGGGGTGAATCAATATTTACCTTAATTTTAATTTCTTTCAAAGCATTAAATATCATTACCACAAATCAAATGATATATCAACAACACATAAGATCACATGAATAATACATAAGATTTTTTAGGTGGAAACCCTTCCGAGAGAAAAATCATAGAATGATTTTAATATATGTCTTGAAAATTACATCCACAGGAAACTCCAACTTCCAATATTCTCCAACAATGACTGGAAATAGGCTCTAACCCCCTAGTTTTATTAGCTCCAACTAAAAGGATGCGCTAACACCAACTGAAAGGAGGATCCATCCCCCTAGTTTTATCATCTCCAACTAAAAGGATTCATCAACAACTTGAATTCACCAACTCCAACTAGAAGGATGATCCAACACCATGCAAGTTCTAACCTGCCCTAGCACCACCCTACCACCCTGAATATTTTTCAAGCTCCAACCTAAGTGAGACTTCAATCTCTTCCTTGCACCACCCAACCATCCTGAATATTGAAGATATTCTTAGGTTCCAACCTAAAGGTGTCTAGTATCCTCATGCACAGCCCAACCACCCTAAAGATAAAAGATAGAAAAATAAATGTGGGCTCTTCTACCAGGGACAATGATCAACTTACAATGAGTTCAAATAACCCTTATTGTTGTCTATGTTGATGTATGTCAAATATGCAATGATGTAATGTCAATCAACTTCAAAATTACTTCTTGTACATTGTTGAAAATCTTCTATCCAATTCTTGTCTCAACATTCAACTCAAGTATACAGATTGAACTATTTAACAAATATTTGTCTCATACTCGATTTGTTGGTGAAAGGTGTGTATTTTCTACCACTGACTGCTTCAAATTTTGCCAAGTGTTATGCCCTTGGATATTCCCCTTATCATCCCTTAACCTTTTTCAAGACTGTACCTTTGAAAAGTCCTTCAAACCATGTTATGATTATGCCTTGTACATAAGAAAAAATTCTTGATTAGAAGACCTTGTAGTAGTCCTTAACTCAGTTCTTTTCTAGCTCCATTTTTGATTTCAAACACTGAAAAACTCTTAGAAATAATATCAAAATTGGTCTTTGTACCTTGAATTACCCATAGAAGTGAGGTCCTCAAAAAGGGCTCATATTTGTTGTCAATGTTGGTGGTTTAATCTAGATATAACATACTTAAATTGACAATAGAAACAATCCTAACATAAGTCAAATTACTGACCCATATTTAACTTTAAAGATCATTGAGTTATGTAAAAAAGAGAGAGATTCATACCTTGATAAAGGTCTCAAAAGGAGTCCTCTCCAAATGTCACATAATATGACCGAAGCAGGCCTCAACAGTATGTGAATATACCTCAGATAGCTCAAGGTAAGCCACAAAAAAAAAAATCACTTTAGAACCAACGAGATTTTTCTTAGATAGAGCTTTAGAATGTGTTGAATATAGACCTCGAAAATTATCAAAGGTGAGTCTCCAAAAGGGCCTTATAAGGTCCAAATAACTTTTCCTCTGGAAGCCTTACAATAAGGCTAAAATAGCCTTTAGATAGCCTTAGAGAAGACCCTTAAAAAATCGCCTTCTAAAACTTGAATATGCCCAAACAGCCTGAAACCTTCTCATATATATACTTCAAATAATTTGGATACGCATCTGCCACAACATGTTGAATATTGAGCCTCAGAAGGATCCAAATTTTAGCCACAAAAGTAAGTTTCTAAACCTGCTTCATAGAAAATGAAATTAGCCTCAGAATAACTCAAATTTGGCCTAAGGACGTCTCAAAAGATGAACTCAGATTTAGCCTCAACACACATCCTCACATTCCAGATTTAATCTACACAAGACTCTATCTTTTCCAATGAATTCACATAGAAGATATCACATTTAAGCCCAAAAAACCTTCGTAGATTTCATCCTCCTACTCCATATAGTCATGATTACCATGGCCTCAGAATTTTGGAGTAGATGAACACGAAAAACATAAGTTTTAAATTAATACCCTTGAAGGGAACCAAGCTCACATATTTATAATGGAAGGAGGGGGTATAAAAGGGGCCAACTTGCCCTTAAAGTCATGGAGCCAACCATATTCTAAGCACAATAAATTTAATCTTTGATGCATGTCGACTTGAAAAATATTCCTTTTGAGGCTAATTTATAACAACTAAGACAAATAAATATTTATTCATTTTTTTAAATATTAATCCAAATATTGACCAATATTAGAGTTGCCTCTTAACATTCAATTTGGGTACCTTGACCATAGAATTGGAGCTCCAACTTTGATGAGGAATATCTCCTCAACCATGAGGAGTTATATGGTGTGCCACCTACCATTGGAATCAGTAAGACGAGAACCATCAATTGATGACAATATTACTAAAAAAATCACACTCCCATCCATTTACTTCAACAAATGTGAGGCTTCATCTAGTTGTTACTTGGGCTGACATCAACGACAACCAATTTTTGACAAACTAGTCTATGGTTGGGTGGAAAATTGAAGCCCCACCTTCAGTTTCACCCATTGTTAGATCTCAATAAGGTTTACTATTTGTGAGCTTGAATATGATGATTCGTTCTGTATTGAAATTAATGTATATCTTTGTAATAATTTTGCATGGTTACAGGAAATTTTTGCATGGAATCAATAGGCAAAATGCGTTTACTATTTTTTGGATTATATTGAAATTATACCTTAAGACTCTAAAACATATGTCTTGATTCCTATGTGCAAGTTAATATGTTGCATGTGGACATGCAAGGATTTTTAATTACAATTGCTCAATTTTTTGCTATAACTTTTCTTCTGGGAGGTTCCAAAAATTGAAACTTGGACCATGGTGACGGGAAATCACGTCAATCCTCTAGTCCAATTTATGATCTTGGGTAAGAAATATGATTAGAGGAAGATGGGCTTCCTAAATGCATCTTTAAATAGGTCATGTTGGCATTTCTGCTATAACGTTTTCTTCTAGGAGGTTCCAGAAGCTAAAACTTGGACCATAGTGAGGGGAAATATCATTGATTATTTTGTCCAATTTTCTGATCTTGGGTCGCAATATTTTAGGAGATATTATCATAGGAAGTTGAGCTTATTGAATGCTCCTAAAATCGTGCTTTAAACAAGTCATGTTAACATTGTTTCTATAACTTTTCTTCTTGGAAGTTACAGAAGTTAAAACTTGGAGCATATTGAGGGGAAATCATGCTGATCATCCAATTCAACTTTCAAATTTTGGGTCACGATATTCTAGGATATATGATCAGAGGAAGTCAAGCTTCCTGAATGCTCCTAAAATCATGCTTTAAATAGGTCATGTTGGCATTCCTGCTATAACTTTTCTTCTTGGAGGTTCTAGAAGTTGAAACTTGTACCATAGTGAGGATAAATATCATTGATCATCCAATCCAGGCTTTCATATTTTAAGTCGTGATATTTTAGGATATATGGTCTGAGGAAGTCGAGCTTCGTGGATGCTTTTGAAATCATGTATCAAACTGGTCATGTTTGCATTTATGTCATAAATTTTCATCTTGGAGCTTCCAGAAGTTGTCAAACTTGAACCATAGTGAGGGGAACTTCCATCGATTGTCTACTTTAGTTTTTAGATCTTGGACTACTATAATTTAGGATACATGCCTTGAAGAATTTGCTATAATAGTTTGCATGAAAGTGTTTGAAGAAATTTCTAAATGGTTTAAATGATTCATTGCATACAATTTTTTTTATGAAATTCCCTAATGAAAATGTTGTTTTATGGATGGGCACAATATTGTTATATGACAGTATTTTTGTAGCTAATATATGCCAATTTTCATGCAAAGAATTTGCTACATTAGTTTGCATACAAAGTGTTCAAAGAAATGCTTAAATGCTTTAATGATTCATTGTATACAAATTGTTTAATGAAATGACCCAATGAAAATGTTGTTTTGTGGATGGCGATAGTATTGTTGTAGTTGATATATTCCTATTTTCATGTAAAGAATTTGAGGAAATATGTTAAATGTGTATTATTACAATTTGCATGCAAACTATTTGATAGAATACCTCAAAGAAAAAAACAAAAGTTGCATGATTGAGTGGTATGTTTCAGTTAGTATGTAACAAGTGGAATTAGAGCAATGTTTCTGATTTGATTTCATACAGAATGTTTGACAAAATATACAAGAAAAATACTACTCAATTGGTTGTCTACAAAGTATTTGAAGCAAGGCCCCTACATGTAATTTGTTTGACAATACTTATGGGACATCAAATTGGTTTTTGCAAGTGTGGTTAGGATAAATTTAATAAGGGTATGTGGCAAAGTGGTATTAGAGCTTATTTCCAAGCTAGTAAAAGTAAAAAGAAAATTTTGAGTACCCCATAACCTATGTAAATCATTGAGGGAATTGGGTATGTTACAATAGTTACATGTCATCAGCACATATTTCAAAATTTCCACAATCATGACAAACTAAGGAAAACAATAAAAATAATAGTATACTTCTTATCCCCTAAATTCACTCCCATGAGCTCATAGGCCCCTTAATCTCACTTGTGACATGTTGGTGGTTTTAGCATTATAATGATGTACCTGTTTACATCACAAAAATACATCGCTTGAATGTATACCCACCTAGTGCTAGCTAATGTATTGTGGCATGTTAAAAATAAAGTCAACATAAGTGTAGGCCTCTAGAAGAGTTATCATTATACATATCCATATCTAATTTTGTATAATCCAAGAGTTAGAAGTTGGTGATGGGCGTGTAGAAAACAATATAATGTGGCCACTTATGCAAGGCTTAGCCACGTAATAATTTATTTTACCGTAGAAGCCAACACCTTTAACTTATCCTAAAGATATGGTACTATCCATGTGAAACTCATGAGGATGGCTATTGTCATCGTTACCCACCAAAAGAGGGTAATCCATAGGATAAAAATTGTATCCTCGTTTGAAATCCATTCAGCCAACAACACCATGATAGTCAACACATAACATCATACCAAAATTCTCCTCCCATTGCTTGGGTCAAATTTTAGTCCCATCTAGAATTCTTCTTGAAGGAAGGTGAGTCATATTTCGACAAGTACTTTAACCATTATAGAAATCATGTGCTTTCATTTAATGTTATTTGCATGTTAATATGGATCAAGAGGCAAACTATATGATTGATTGATCTCAATTCTATCCTTATTACCACACTTCATTTGAGATATTAGTCATTGAATCTAGTCTAATGGGGCCTCCTCTTACGATTTAGGGTTTATGAAGGTCACCACTTAGGAGGAACTATAATAACCAATCATCTAGATCTTTTTTTCCATCAACAAATATATTTTTAATACCCAGGGAAAAATATCTTCATTCCTCCATTCCCCAACAAAAACACCAATTGATGTTGTACCCTGGAGACAAACTCTGGTTGCAGGAGGTCAATGCTCAGGATATCCACAAGAACTGATAAATATCTTAAAAGAAGGTCCAAGGTAATCCATACTTACTACTTTTCGTCTCTCCCTACTATTCATCTCCATTCTTCATGTTGTTAGTGTCGTACCCTCCTCTTCTTTCCTCTTATTCTTAATGTAGCAAAGGGGTTGAGGTACAAAGTATAGCAGATTTTGGAGCCATTTGCATAGCAGTAGATGAGATTAAAGGCCATATTGGACCCATTCAAAAAGAAATTTCTCAGGGAGAGATTTACAACTGTATAAAGAAGTCTAAAAATGGCCTCCTAGATCAAAAGATAGGGGCAGTCATAGTTGGGCCCATTAAAGTCAAAATATCGAAGACCCTACAACCCCAGAATTTGGAAACTCATCAGAAAATCAATTTCAAAAGGCTTCGAGGACTAGGAGGTAGGGATTTGTCAATTATCGAAGTCGGGGTCATCTCCTGACAGAACCCCATAACAAATATTGAATGCTTAGACCTCGTGACCCCAAAATCCTGTAAGCTTTGGTTACGTGAGTTTTTGAAGGCGCCAAAATTGAACCATTTACACAAAAATTGTCTACATGAATATGTCCAAGGACCCTTCTCTCTCTCCTCCAATAGGATAGGTGGCAGCATGTCATTGGAAAAAGGTGACATCAGCAACCACCCACTAAGAAGTGGACACGTGGTAGACAATTTTCAAGTTTTCAAGTACCCAAAGGGCCCATATATGAATGACACTTAGACCAATAACAGGTCGA
The DNA here is from genome assembly GCA_000404065.3 of Pinus taeda. Lineage (NCBI taxonomy): Eukaryota > Viridiplantae > Streptophyta > Pinopsida > Pinales > Pinaceae > Pinus > Pinus taeda. The sequence continues at coordinate 76,951 of APFE031527336.1, read as the reverse complement.
CACATGGCTTGGTTAACTTCAACATGATGTCATTCTGATGACATACCATGAAGGTTTAGAACCCTCTAACAATTTCAAATTATATTTGAAAAGGAGTCAAGCTTACAAGGACCAGGGGGCCAGAGAACCAAGGCATTTGAGTTCCAGCTCAATAGTGGGGAAGACCTAAGCATCGTCGTTTTCAAGCACGCAGGAGTCGCCAAGTGGAAGTGGGCCTTCCCCCACTTTTCGAGTACAAATGATTAAGCAACAACCACCTAAGGGGGCAGATCATCATCCATCCTGAAGTTTCCTTGCTCGGGAGAAGCTCCGGCAGGTAAACAAGCACATTAGTTAAGCCGACATTTTCACCTGAAAACTCAGAGTAAATAAAGTGGATAGTACAAATCAACGGCTGTGATAAATTTAGAGGGTCAAGCCTAGCCTCTGATTTCGACCCAGGCACCTCGTAGGAGGAGATAAAATGGGCTCTTCAACTATCAAGCCAATGCAGAAACCATGTCAGCAACAGGGACCAATATCAAGTGAGCGTGGTAAGCATGCGCGAGACCATTTGATACATCAAATTCCTCCCTCATCCTCCTCCCAATCCAACTCCTCCACGTGTCTTCCTCCATGCCATCCCTCCCTTTTCCCACCTAAAACCCCCACGAAGAAACCATTTCACCCCTGTGCACATACCGTTGTGATTTGAACTCATCTATTTAAAATTGTTTTATGTCAATCCATTCCATCTATTTGCTGCTACCTCTAATTGATTTCCAACCTATGTAAGGACCTTCGCACACCCTCAACATCCAGTTTCATCCTCTTACTAGGTAATTCATAGTTCCCCTATCCTTGCACAATTGTCACCATGCTCAAATAAAGAAGGGTTCATAAAAACCCTATAAAAACAACCACAAAAACCCTCATGCCAGACCGAACCCCTCATGGACACTAAGGGGGGAATTCATGATCCCTTCTACCCTCTAAATATATCCGACCTCCACTTTGACTTATATGGTCGCTACCTGGACAAGGAAGACCCCTTTTGAGTCTTTGAATCAGGATTGTACCAATTAGTCACCCCGATGGTGTACCATTGCCTAGAATTCATATCCTGGCTCATGGCCACATTCGTTAAAGAGAAAAATTGTTGTATTTTCTCCACTAGGGAGAAAATTCTAGAGGTCACCCCTGAATTGATACATGATGCCTTCCTTTATCTGAAATCCCCAAATTTAGAGAAGTTTACAAAGACCAGTTCTTATATGGCTACACTCCGCTCTCGATTAGAGAGAAACAGGTCTTTCACCAACTAATCTTGGCCTCAAATACACAATTTCCTACCAACTCATACAACCTCCCTATTTCCTTGTTTTCAGAGTCTGTGCATTCCATCTTGTTTGTTAACTTATATCTATTTGGTGAAGACGAGACGGTAAATGTCTCCAAAGAAGCCTTACGGATTTTACATAAAATGATGAATCCATAAAGTATCCTTAACATTCCCTCTTTCTTGGTCAAAGCCATCAAGTTCTAGTGTGAACAATTCTACCTAGCCTCCTCCTTTAGCTATTACACCATATTTGTTTATTTGTTCCTTTACACTCACATGGAAGAATTCGAGTACTTAGGCTTTAGCATCGTGGACTCCCATAAGAAAAGGAAATTTGTGGTTGGCTGGGATAACGCTTTGAAGAAGAAGCACCACAATGATGGGCTTTCACATTTTCTCTCTACTTTCATTGATCCAAGGAATAAAAAATATGATCAAAAATGCAAGTAATCAAAATCTCCTGAAGCTGGTGCCAAATTGTAGATCTCATCATTTTGATTCCAATGACACTTGAATCGTCTCAATCCGACATCATGTGAAGAATTTATCGCATTTTGGAGTTTTTGGCAAATGGTAAAAAAGGTCAACTTGTAGGGTTGATTGGGCACTGTACGGTTGTCACGTGGCAATCTGTATGATGACATCATACTGACATCATCAGCTGACTAGGATGTATGGTTGATAGGTTGGACCAGTGACGGAAGGGTACGTGGTGCATGATGATTGGTTGAAAGGTTGTTGTGGTGGACAAATCATAGGTCACAATGTGAGTCAGCCAAAGGGCGCCACATTCCCTATGAGAGGCCACCAAGTGTTCTAGGTTTTCATGCCAAAATTTTGTTATGGACCGAAATGGACCTCTATAGGTTTCAAACCATCGGCTTCATACGAACTAAAAAACTGCCATACCAACGCACCATAATGTTTCTTGTTATACATTGGTGGAAATTTTTTATTTAAAGTAGTTAAGTTTTGTGGTTTTGGGGAGGGTCGGGTCGGCGGGCGCGAATGACTGGCCCAACCCCAGGTCTTGTGATACCTTTGTGACTGTGGCGCAGTGATAAAAGGGTGGGGCGCGTGGTGCCCTGCCCATGCCATATCCTAGGGTTCTATTGTAAGAACGTGATCACTAGCAGTAGCTAGAGAGGGGCGGGGCACGTGGCACCCTGCCCATGCCCCAACCCATAGTTATATGATATCATGATGACCAAGGGAGATAGGTGATGAGGGCATAGAGAAAGGGGCAATGGTTGAGCATCGACCCCTAGTTTGTTTATGAAATTGCGACCACCTGTGGAAGGCCAAGGGTTGTGGGAATTTGGTACCCCACCTCCACTCATCCCCAGGCCATATGAACCACATGATCAGGAGAACGGGCAGAGAAAAGGGGCTCGAACAAATTTTTATTTAAAAAAAAATTATTAACGGTTTGACAAAATGCACCTGACACGACAAGATACGTGGGTTGAACCCATGACCTTTGGGAAGTTTGTTTTTTACCTTGCCAGTTTTCCAAATAAGTGTTTGTTGCCCAATTTGCAGAGCATTCAATTTTGTAGAGTAGTTAGCATGCAAATAGGAGAAGGAGGCCTAACTTGGCCATTTTTCATTCTTTTTTAACCCAAGAAGAGCCTACACAAGGGTTTTTGGGCATTATGGATGCAATGGCAATGTTATTTTTGCAATTTGAGCATTGCATGTTGATGTAATTTCACATTTGAGCATATAATATAAAGGGAAACCATTGGAATATGGACCTAGAGACGTAACCCAGGAGGGGTGAACTTCGTCATCAAATTGTTGTGTTGTGATGTTGTTTATTGTCCATTTTTCTGTTAAAATTTGCAAAAATTAACTTAGTTTATGGGCTTTTGCAATCACTATCCATTGCCCAAAACACATAAACCAACTTGAAAAAGTTCATATGAAACCTTCAATTTTAATTTAGATCAATTTGGTATCAGAGCATGGTTTTTGTGAAGGTTTGACAGATGTTGCAAGTTTTTTTCTTGAATGATTACAAGGCCTAAATTGAAAATAGGAGAAGTAGTGCTTGAAGAACCAAACCCTCAAATTGGCTCAAGGAGGTCACCAATTCCACAAGTCACGGCACATGAAGAAGGATAAGAATTGGTGTCTAAGTATGAGAGAGATTTTAGAAAGGCTTTCTATAATATGTCAGAGATGGTGAAAGTGTTGTACAATGAGAGGATGACAAGGTTGCAAGGAGAAAGTTCTAATCAACCAAAAGGTAACGGTGGTGATGGGAGCAAGCCTCCACCTCCACCTCCTCCTCCATCTCCATCTACACCTCCATCCTCACCTCCTTCTTCACCTCCTTCATCCCACACTCCTCATCCATCTCCAAAAGGACATGTTAACTCTCCTTTGATTAAACTTGATGTCAATTTTGAATTGCCTATGTACAATGGGGAAGTAAATGGTAAAAAGTTGGATAATTGGGTTCGTCAAATATAGCCTATTACAAGATTCAAAAGATTGATGATGATGTCACAAAGATCCAACTTGCTTCTCTTTTCTTGGAAGGTGAAACTCTCATTTAGTGGGAGGCCAGAACGTAAGAAGATTTGAAGAAAAGTGGTAAAATTATCTCTTCTTGGAATGATTTTATAGCTACATTAAGAAGGAAATTTTATCCATTAGCTTATATGAAAAAAGCAATTATGGATTGAAATTTTTTTAGACAAGATAAAGGTCAAAGTGTCCAAAGTTACACACAAGAATAGAAGAATATCTTTAATCTTGGGTGTTGATTTTTCTTCACAAAATATTCTCGTTAAATATATAGGTGGATTACATAGTTACTTGATACATACTATACTTATGTTTAATCCCACTAATCTAGATGAAGTATGTGTTCAGAAAACTCATTTAAAATCAAGAGGTGAGAATGTTCCTCAAGAGACTAAGAAACCTTTTAACACTGGAGACAAAGAAAAGGGGAAGTTTAAGGGAAAAGGAAAAAAGAATGCTACTCTCAAGAAAGAGGGATAGAAAATTACTTGTAAACATTGTTCAAAAAATCGCCATGATGAAGACCATTGTTGGAAATTACATCAAGAATTGAGACCAAAGAAGTTCAAAAACAAGGGGAAACAAAAGATTGTTTCTACAACTCAACAAGATCTAGGATCTGATTTAGGTGATGAAACCAAAATCACAACCATGGGAATGAAAGGTATAGCTTCTAATACAAGTACTAGTTCTTATAGTAATCTTATTGAATCTCAAAATGATAAGGAAAGAAGTGACCTTTTCCATATCAGGGTCATTACAAAACATACTAAGGTTGATACATTGTTTGATAGGGGATCCCATGTCAGTCTTATCTCTAAAGCAATTATCAAGAAACTTAATTTAGAACCTACACCTCATGCTAAACCTTACCCTTTGGGTTGGGTATGTGATGATGCCAAATTACAAGTGATAAGAAAATGTAAACTCAAATTCACCATCACTACTAAGTTTATAGACGAGGTAGAACTCGATGTTGTACCACTTGATATTTGTGAGATTATTTTAGGGAGTCCCTACTTGTATGACCAAAAAGCCATATTTTATCGTCATGAGAACAAATATCAGCTTTTTAAATATGGAGTTGAGTACATTGTTAGATCACATTGCAACAAGATGAACTTATCAGTTGTTAGTGTTGGTCAAATGAAAAGGCTTGTAAATGCTAGTAAGAATTTTGTGTTGTTGATGATTAAAGCTAAAGATACTACTAAATCTGAAGCTTTCATAGGGTGTGATTCTAAACTTAAGCATTGATTGTTTGAAGTTGTTAACACTTATGACAAGATGTTTTAGGAACCTGAAGGGTTACCTACAAAAAGAGGAATCCAACATGAGATTCATGTGTAGTTGGGTGCACCACTTCCAAATATTGGCATTTATAGAATGTTTTGGAGAATGCAGAGATCAAGAAGCAAATCCAAGAGTTGATTGATCTCCTTGTGGGTCTCCTATTGTCTTGGTTCCAAAGAAATATGGTACATGGCGCATGTGTGCGAATTTCCGAGATTTGAACAAGATCATGGTAAAGAATCGACGTCCTCTTCCTCACATTGATGATTTTCTAGATCATATAAAGGAAGTTGTTTATTTTACTAAGTTAGATGTGAGAAGTGGTTATCATCATATAAGTATTTTTGAAGATGATATTTGGAAGATTTCTTTCAAGAAAAAACAAGGTTTGTTTGAATAGTTAGTTATGTCGTTTGGGCTTTGCAATGCACTTGCCACATTCATGAGAGTTATGAATGATGTGTTGCAACCATTCTTTAATGATTTTGTCATAGTCTACTTAGATGATATTCTGATTTTCAGTAAGACTTGTGAAGAGCATGTCAAGCATGTGAAATAAGTTTTAGATGTATTGAAAAAGGAGAAGTTGTATTTGAAGATGTCTAAATGTGAATTTGGGAAAACCTCTTTGGTTTATTTGGGTCATACTGTAGGAGGGGGTGAATTGAATATTGATCCCTCAAAAGTTGTTTTTATTGTGAATTGGCCTAAACCCAACAATGTAACAAAAGTTAGAAGCTTTTGGGGAGCATCCAAATATTGGAGAAAAAATATTGCTAACTTATCATTGATTGCAACACCATTACATGCTTTGACAAGTGTGAAACATGTCTTTAAATTGGGAGGAAAGCAGCAAAAAGCCTTTGACACTTTGAAAGAGAAAATCAGTACAAATCTAGTTCTAACACTTCCATATCTTAAGCAGCCACTTTAAATTCAAAGCAATGCAAGTGAATATTCTATGGGTGCAGTTTTGATGCAGCATGGTAAGCCAATATGTTATCATTCTGAAACCTTTTCCAATGCATTAATTAACTATCTAACTTATGATAAATAATTGTATTCCTACAACAAGCTAGACATTTCAGGTGGATGGGATTCCTACAACAATTTCATTTGGTAATTAGGTATAAGAAAGGTATATACAACAAAGTTGCAAATATGTTGTCAAGGCCTATTGTTAATGCATATGCTATTCTTAATCATAACTCAATCATGAATGAAATTTATATTTAACAGTATGCTCAAGATGAATATTTTAAAGATGTTTATGCAACTTTGAGTCAAGGCAATCATGTTGAAGAGTTGGATTATCATGTTCATAACAAGTTGTAGTATCATCTTGGTAAGTTATGTATTCTATAGGGTAAAAGAGTCAATGTCATAAGGGAAACCCACACTTCTCTTAATGTTGGCCACTTTGGTGTAGGTAAAACAATTGCTCAAATTCAAAGGTATTGTTATTGGCCTCACATGAATGAAATTGTATCAAGATATGTGAAAGGATGTTCCATGTGTGCTACTAGCAAGCCAAGCAATAGGAAATTGGGTTCATACACTCCAATTCCCATCCCTTCTCGTCCTTGGAAAGTATTTCTATGAATTTTGTTGGGGGACTACCAATGTCTAGGAAAAATCATGATTATCTATATGTTGTAGTGGATCGTTTCAACAAAATATGTGTTGATGGCATGTAATAAACAAATTACAGCTAACAGGCTGCAAAGATGTTCTTCCAAAATGTATGGGTTCATTTTGGGTTACCTACTTCTATTATTTATGATCGAGTTTCTCTATTTATCGGGAAGTTTTGGTCAAGTTTATGGGAACTCATGGACACGAATTTGAAGAAGAGCACAACATTTCATCCACATACCGATGACCAGAAAAAAGTAGTGAACGAAACAATAGTGCACCTCCTTCGAAGATATTGTGGCAAGCATTCTAAACTTTGGGATGATCATCTTCATTACATTCAACATGCCTACAATCATGACAAGCTTTCATCTACACAAGTATCTCCATTTGAAGCTTGTTTGGGTTATTTGCTAAAGTCTCCTTTGGATTTCATCTTTGGTAAAGATATTCCCGTAGATGGACATAGTGATGTGGCCAAAGCCAAGCATTTCATTGAACAAATTTAGTTAGTGCATCAAAGGGTACAAGAACAGTTGGAGAAGAGAAAATCTAAGCACAAAGTAAAACATGATAAGCATCGGCTTGATCATGATTTCCAAGTGGGAGATCAAGTTTTGGTGTAGATCAACAAGGAAAGACTACAAGGTGGAGATAAAAAGCCCAAGCCAATCATATATGGTCCTTTCAGAATCTTGGAGAAGATTGGTGACAATGCTTTCCGATTAGATTTTCCACCTTATATGAAAATTTATTCTGTTGTGAATGTGGAAAACTTGACATCGTGTGAGCCTCCTATGATTGATGATCAAAAAGAGAATGTTTAGGTTCCATCTAAAGAATAATTTTCTCCTAAATATTTAATGAGTTGCAAAAAGACTCAATTCTTAATATGAGGATAAAGACTTCATACAGAGGCATTGTGGAGTATCTTCGAGTGGGGCTCAAAGGTACCAACTAATAAAGGAAAGGTGGATAGAGATTGGAAAAGTGAGGGAGTTGTACCCTCACTTATTGAGTAAAAAATAGACTTTTGGTGGTCCAAAATCTTCTAGTGGGGAGGAATGATCCAGGGGATCAAAAATATGCTCAAAATGAAAGTTCTCAAAATCTCTCGAAAATGGTGCCAAATCATAGATCTCATCGTCATGATTTCAACGACACTTGAATCACCTCAATCTGACACCATATGAGGAATTTATCACATTCTGAAGTTTTTGGCAAATAGTAAAAAAGTCAACTTGTAGGGTTGACTGGGAAGTGTACGGCTGCCACATGGCAACCCATACAATGACATCATGCTAACTTTATCAACTGACTGAGATGTATAGTTAACAAGTTGGACCAGTAATGGAAGGGAACTTGGCGCATGGTGATTGGTTGAAAGGTTGTTGTGGTGGACCAATGATAAGTCACCACATGGGCCAACCAAAGGACGCCACATGGCCCTATGAGAGGCTGCCAAGTGTCCTAGGTTTTCTAGCCAAAGTTTTGTTATGGACTGGAATGGACCTCCGTAGGTTTCAAACCACTGACTGCATACCATCTAACAAACCACCCTACCAACATGCCACAATGCTTCTTGTTATGCATTTGTGGCAAGTTTTTATTTAAAGTCGTTGATTTTTGTAGTTGGGGGGAGGGTTAAGTTAGTTAGCGTGGAAAGTTTTTATTTAAAGTCATTAAGTTTCACAGTTGGGGGGAGGGTCAGGCCAACAGATGCAGCCAACTGGCCTAGCCCCAGATCTTGTGATACCTTCATGACTTTGGTGTAGTGCTGAAAGGGCGGGGTTTGTGGCACCCTACCCACACCCCAGCCGAGGATTTTGTTGTAACAAAATGACCTTTAGCGGGAGTTACGGAGGGGTGAGGCGTGTGGCACCATGCCTGTGCCCCAGCCCACAATTATATATTCTGATGATGACCACGAGCGACATGCGATGGGGGAAATAGAAAAAGGGGCAGTGGTTGAGCACCGGTCCCAGGTTCCTTTATGACATTATGACCACCAGTGGAAGGCCAAGGGTTGTGGGCACGTGGCACCCTGCTTGTGCTCAACCCTAGGCCATATGGACCATGTGACCGAGAGGCGGGAAGAGAAAAGCAACTCGACTTAAATTTTATTTAAAAAAATTATCAACGGTTCAACAAAATACATTCGACGCTGTGATATTTGTAGGTCGAACCTGTGATCTTCGAGAAGACAGTTTTTTTCCAAGCCACTACTCCAAAGGAGATTTCGTTGCCTAGTTTGTAGAACAGTCAGTTTTGTAGAGTAGTTAGAAAGAAGAATGGAGAAGGAGGCATGACTTGACCATTTTTCAGCCTTATTGAGCCCAAAAATATCCTACACAGAGGTTTTTAGGCATTCTGGACGCAATGGAAATGTTATTTTTACAATTTGAGCATTTTATGTTGATGTAATTTCATAGTTGAGCATATAATATAAAGGGTCACCATTGGAACTTGGACCTGGAGACATAACCCAAGAGGGGCGAACTTCGTCATCAAATTGTTATGTTGTGATGCTGCTTATTTTCCATTCTTTTTTTGTTAAAATATGTGAAAATTAACTTAGTTTATGTGCTTTTGCAATCACGATTCATTGCACAAAATACATAAAATAGCTTGCAAAAATCCATATGAAACCTTCAATTTTAATTTCATATCATTCATGGCGACTGCTTATAAGATTATCAACAAAGTATCCCCTCCTAGAGTCTTACCCCAATGGAGGAGGATTCTTTAGCTCAGCAAGAATACTAGGGTAGGTGACTGGGATTTGTTTGAAGATTACATCAAAATCAAAATATATGGGTCTGAATTGCCTCCTTACCAATTGCCTATATTTATGCCCATAAGAAATTTTTCCTTGGAGTTCATCAGACAGAGCCTAAACACAGACCAAATTCATTTTGTCCCTACCAAAAATGGCTATATGTTTGAGATTCCCATGACTGTAGGTCCCTTTGTTGTGAACTCTAGATAGGATTTTCAGCAGGTGGGACTTATGTTAAAGGAGTTGAACTTTGAAATAGGAGAAGTGTGGCATTATGATTCACATGGTATTATTTCTAGAAGGAAAGACATCAATGCCTTTGCTTATGAACATGAATCTAGGCTAGAGTTAGAATGGAAGGCTAATTTTGATTAATGGCCCATCAATACAAAGATGGGGATTGAGACACCAAACACAAAGGAAAAGTATTAGAAAAGGAGAATTGATGAGGTAAGGAACACCGAGATGGAGGATGCATCCTCGACCAAGAAGGCAAAGGTGTAGGAGTATAGAGAAGAGGAAATTAAGGTAAAATTGGCTAAAAAGAACCTTGATCAACTTGGCTTCCACGTACAACTAGAGGATCCCCAACAAAATACTACCTCTAGTTCAACTGTGGTAGCAATCTTGGGTTTAGTTGGGAGCACACCAGCAGCAAGCCCTAAATGGGAGGAAGGACAACTAATATAAGAAAGGAACAAGAACTTTAGAGATGAAATGTCGGCGCAACTATCCTATCACTCAGTGCCATATCAGACCAAGCTCTTGGCTACCATGGACTTGGAAAGAAACTAGATGAAGTTATCCCTATATCACCCTTCAATGTAATCCCTCCCATCTGGACCACAGTTTAGGACAGTGGACTTATCTCTAGAAATGACTAGTGCCCCCTTGCAGGATAAAATTAATTTACATAAGCAGGTAGGGGAGATGATATATAGTGAGTTGAGAAAGGGAGCCTTGACCATTAGCAAGGTCAAGAATTTGTTGGAGAAAACAGTTACTACGGTAAAATAGGAGAAGGCTAACTCAAGATCCATCCATATCCAAAACGAAGGCTACAAAGAGTTGATTATTAAGCTGGGGGTGGATCCCAATGAAAAGGCCACCATATATGCCAATATCAAATGATCACAATCGGAAATTCAATCACCAAGGAAACAACTTAAAATGTTTGTTGAGAGCATGCAAAGACCAAGGAATTGGCACTGGTCAAAAAAGAGAAGGAAATCTTGACCAAAGAGTTGATTGAAAGGAATAATGAAGTGGTAGCACTCAAGTTGAAAGTAGTTGAGCTACAACAAAATATTGATTCCCATATTTGTGTGGTGGTTGTTTTGGACAACCCACATAATCCCACTGAGCAGTTAACCAAGGCTCTCACAGAACTACAACTATCAGAAAGAGATCTAAAGAAGGTCCAGATTGACTTGGAAACCACCAAGCACACGCTAGAGAATAAGGAGAAACAACTCAAGTTCACCCAGGAAAATGTGTATCAAATTAATAACAAGTATTAGGTGGCGCAAGATAAGTTAAAAGCACTGAAGAATAAGTTGAAGGGCAACATGACCCTCATCAAAGCTAGGAAGGTAAGGATGATATCATCTCTGAAATAAAGAAAATATGGAAACACCTGAAAATGGTCATAGAACAAAAGGTTGTAGTGAAAACCATTGAATTCTCCCTCCTGTTAGCCAAAGACAAGAATTCCAAGAATGCTAGCACTTTTGAGAAGTTCATCAAGCTCCTAAATGAGAAATCAGTTGATGATTTGAGGGCAATAGACCTTGTTGACAAGATAGGTTCAATCATAAAAGCTGCCAAAGTGATCTAGAAGAAGAAAGCGAGCGATAGGGCCAAAACGTGTGTGAATGAGATGGAAAAGTTAGCTGTAATACTCAACTCTAATTTTGACCAAAGGACTAGAAAAGGGTTATCTAGCTGTTGGGATTTCCAAGGACATCTTCTACCATGGGAGCAGTATGAGAGATTGTTAGTTGAGGCCAAGATCATGGTGGACTCATCACATGAGATGGTTGCCACCCTCAAGGGAAACACTGTAGTGAACTATCTACAAAGAGGCTTCCAATTGTTGTTTCTCATGAAGGCCTTGTTCGTGGACAATCAAAACTACACCGAGCTCACAAATTTAAGGATGGCCTACACTACCCTTATTCACACTCCCATATCAGACATTGTTCTATGGCAAAGATGTAACTATATGTTTAACCCACCACAAGTCTAGGTATTGGAGCATGGGTCCACTTCGAAGGATCAAGCGAGCCAACAGTAAATATATTTTCGGATTTGGAAGCATGATATATCTCTGCCATTTTGAAAATTTTGTAAATATTTTATTTTCAAAAAAGAATCAAGTTGTATAATTAGAACATCTAGGCCATTGACATGCTCACACAATCGATAAATTTAGACAACTATCACACTAGAATATCTTTTGTAATTGTTTTTGTTAGACCTCTCCCTATAAAAGGGAAAAGGAACTCATTTGTAAGGGTTTGATTTTCAAGCTAAGGGGTTGCAATATTCTGCAAGTTTTGCTAATTTTGAGGTGTTTTGACATGTATGTTGTTTTAAATTATTAATGAAAAAGATTTTGGTGATTCCAAGCACCAATATGTGGAGTATGTGTTTCTATCTTTGTTTACCATTTTCATATGTGTTTCTTTCCTCTTATAAATTGTGTAATTGTAGTTGTTGGAACTCAATATTGTATGATAGATTTATTTATATCATGTTATGGAAAATGGTACCTATAGATGTAAGATTGAAAACCTTAAAATGCACTCCATGGTTTCTAATTTCATTTTCCTTTTCTATGCATTATTCTTCTGAAGTTTAGTACACAAGATTCTATCTCTAGCCCTCTGCACCATATTTCTTTCTTTCATCTCTTCCCTCACCTATACTTCAACAACTAAAGAAGCTTCATTATTTGTGTGTAGGCCACCATGGCTGAACTTTAATTCTTTAGAATGAAATGCATTCAATGTATGTAATGTGGTTGGTCTCTAAGTATGATTATTGAACCAGATTTAAATCATTTTATATTAAACTCTTGAGAAACAATGGTTCATCTTTAAGGGACTCTAAGATGTCCTAGGCATTGACCCTTCTCCTCAACCCGGGGGTTGTCTCTAGGAGCAACAACATCTTTATTGTACCGTTGTGGGGTGTTATCACGCAAAAAATGATCACCTAGCCATTCCTTACTAGGTCGATCAAAATACACCATATAGGATTAATTTTACCATGGTAAAGTCACTTTCACCATAGGAAATAATTTAGTAAATCATTTTTCCTAAATTATTTCTCATTAAAATTCAAAAACTCCATAAGAATAATTGAATAACTCATTATTTATTTAATTTTCTCTATAAATTATTATTTATTAATTAATTTGGCTTAATCACCTTGGCATATTTAAATAAATCACTATTTATTTATTATTCCTTATTTATTCCATATTTCTGTTATGAGATAATTATTAAACCACTATTTAATAATTATTTCTTTCTTAATTCTCACAAAGTGAGTAATAATCATTTTTATTTTTTAATTACTTCAACCACTTTTTAAATAAAGATATTTGACCATTTTGAATATCTTTTCTCTCTCCAAAAAGTATAACAAACTATTCTCAACGACTAAATTTTGATTTGGTCAATAATATTTTATTATTTTCCAATTCCTAACTTATCTCAACACTTTGTTATAAATAAGAGGGTTTCCTATTCATTCTTCGCCTTGATCATTCTCATTGTCACCATTATCGTCTTATCCCATTTGAGCTCCCACTTGAGTTCAAACTATTTTTTGTTTGTTTTCTGCCCATTATAAGTTGAGAGAGAGAACCAAATCATTGAAGCACAAGGACATCAAAAGGACCCATCCCATGGAGGGGGATCTATAGAACCAAGTTTATAAATTCTCCTCACTAGGTGTTTCATTTACATTAATAAAATTTGCTTATTTATATGATCCATTGGGTTGCTACATTTTTTCTTTGTTGTTGTATGTTTTGGTTGCATATGATTTTTTGCTGCAAGGTTTTTCTTTGTTTTTCCTTGCAAATCTGAAGCATATATGACCATATTTTGTTGTTAGGGTCACTTGTCACCAGTGACTTAAGTGAAGAAATTTTTGTACACTTGCTAAGAATTTTCATACTAACACCAAGGAACGAATTAGAATATTTGTCCCTGTGTATTATTTCTGAACATTCATTTTGTATGGTGAGCAAAGGAAGTGTCGTTTGAGATTTATCACCTATAAGAGTCCTTATATTGTAACCCTGGCTTTTAGGAGGCCTCATACTCGTTCAGATACCTCTTAGCAGAAAAACCCTCCTGTCTTTGGCCCATAAAGTATTGTCTCGAGGAGAATTTGGAAAGAAAGAACACTAAGAACTCCAAATCATGATGCTTTTTCCCCAGAGGCCTCGACGTCTAGCCTTGGTAAGCAGAGATAAAATATCCTGAAACCACATCCAGAGTTCTATAATTTTCAAAAAAACATTTTCCTCCACCTAGCTTTTACATTTCAGAGCCTAACTCTAAAGAGACTTCTATCAGTTCTTATCCTTTTACATATCATACCTTCCCAGAAGTTGAAGAATTCAAAGATATCCTCATTACTAGTCCATCTCAAACCCCCATAGCTATTTTACACCAAAAATTATCTGGTGTCGCTCACCCATCCTCTCAATTAGACCCTGCAACAAATCTTTTTCAACCTCCTTTGCAAAATATGGCTTTCCATGGATTTTTACTCAACAGATATGCTCCCCTTAATCTACAGCAGCCTTTGAATGTAATTCCCCAAGACTATCTTAAGGTCATTCCTAGATTCACTGGGGAAGATGATGTCATGACCCAAAAACATATTGAGATCTTTTGTGAATTTTTAGAAAACTTAAATGTAGAACATTTAGATGTAGTCATGAGGTTGTTTGTCCAATCCATAGATGGGGAGGCTAGAAAATGGCTTAATACCTTGCCAAATAACTCAATCAACACTTGGGAGGAACTAGAGAACAATTTTATGCAGAAATGGGGATAGAAGAAAGACCATGGGTACTTCTTAACTAAATTTAATGCAATAAATAAAAGGCACAATGAAGGTGTCACAAAATTTATAAAATGGTTTAATAAACTATATAACAGCGTTCCTACTGAGATTAAACCTTCATAGGCTATAGATAAGGTGGTGTTTGTTGGAGCCTTTGAGTTGGATTTCAAGTTTATCCTCAAAGAAATGAAATCCTACACACTAGACCAGATCTAGATTCATGCTCTGGAAGTTGAAGCTAGCTTTGCATCTGCAGGTTTGTTGAAATGAAAGGGAGAACGTAGTGATAGGAGAAGAGGAAAGGAGGAAGCCAACTCCTCTAACCAAGCGAGGGATTCCCAAGAGAAGAAGTTAGATGAGATGAATAAGTTGATTAGAAACATTTTTAAATAAACTAGCGAAGCTAGTGTTGGTAAACAAAAATTCTCTTTGACAAATCCAGCAAGGCCCTAATAGAATCTTCAATCCCCGGGTATAGGAGACATCCTTTGTAACTATTTCAAAAAGAAAGAAAGACCAGCAAGACCAAATACAACCTCCCCTATATTTAGAGGATGATCATGTGGAAAGTATTGAAGATTCTATCGAGGTTCAGGAGAATCAGTACTCTACTCTCTGAGAAGAAGAAAATGAAATAGAAGCATAGGGAGGAGAGGAGGATGATCAAAATGTTAGTTTGGATGAAGAAGAGATAGATGCTTACTGTAAGAATTTTGTTGATTTCATGAAAGCACAATTGCATAGGAGATATGATTTGAAATCCAAAAGAAAATCTCAAACACAGGATCAAAATGAAGAAACTGTCCAACTTGCTTCCGCAAAACAAATAGGTAAAGGGAAAAAAACCTGCCAACTCTGACCTAACCACCAAAGGAGAAACCTCCCACCCCATCAATTCTAAGTCTGAATCTGCAAATGCAGAGAAACTATCGGTGCAAACAAAGCCAATACATCAAGAAAACAAAAATCCAATTGAACTGGTGAAGGTAAATGGGAATCCCTTTGTTTTCAGTTTACAAAAAGAAATAGAGAAGGTGGAGATATCTATTCCCTAGATTGAACTCCTGAAACAGCCTGGACATAAAAAAAACAACTCTTTGAGTTCATGGATGTGTCTCATATTGCCTCATCACAAGATAGTTTAAATTTTCAAGAAGAAAGGCTTGTAGTCATGTTTGACCCCCATGTGGAGGAAAACGACCCTTCCACACCCCCATTTTATGTCACCTTAGTAATTCACGATTTATTGTTGCATAATTACATGCTTGATTCAGGAGCTTCTCATAATCTTATGCCTTTGATTGTTATGGAACAATTAGGCTTGCAAATAACAAAACCATATAAGGACTTGTATTCCTTATATTCCAAAAGAGTGAAGTGCCTTGGGATGATCAAGGACTCAGTGGTTAATCTAGCTCAAACTCCTTTGAAAAGCATGGTAATGGATATTATGGTTGCTAGCATTCCTGCAAGATTTGGTATGCTGCTCTCTAGGTCTTGGGGAATGAAGCTTGGAGGGTCTATCAAAGTAGACCTAGGATATTCCATTATTCCAATGTTTGGTGGAGAAGATCGCAAACTATACAAAGAATCCAAGTTTGTGAAAATCGTCACTGGAGAAAATAATTTGAACTCTCCAATATAAGGCCAAGAAAAATACCTTTCATGCTTCCTACTAGAAATGGATGCTCAAGTTATGGAGGATACCCAAGCGGAAGTTCCCTCATAGGCAAATCAATAGCAAATTAAAGTTGGTTGTGTGTGGAAATTATACTTTGATAGAGCCTACTCCAAGGAAATGGAGTGGGAGTATTGTTGAAATCCCTTGAAGGTAACCTCATTCCTCTTTCATACAAGTTGGAATTTGATACTACTAATAAAATTGCTAAATATGAAGCATCGGGGTTGGGCCTACAAGATGCTAGAGATCTGAAAATTGAATGTATGACAATTTTTGGAGATTCTAAACTGATTGTGAAATGGATTAAGAATCACCACCAAACCAAGTATCCTAGATTGAAATATTATAGAAATTAAATGTGGGATGTAGTTGAGAATTTATTTCCAACATTTAATATTCAATTTCTCCCTAGGGAGAAAAATAGAATGAAAAATTCCTTAGAAACAATAATTAGCTCTCTCAAGCCCCCACAAAATCCCTTGCTCAGGTATGAAGTGGAAGTTAGGCACAAACCCTCAGTGCCTGACAATGTAAAATAATGGCAAGTGTTTGAGGATGAAGATCATATCAAAATGTTTATGGAGGTGATTGGAGAATTTTCTAATGTTGTAATAGACCAAGAGGATGAAGATATTGAAGAAATTGAAGAGGTTGAACAACAAGTGCTTTGGAATGAATTTGTGGCCAAGAAGAAAATCTTGCAATTGAAGGGAAACATAATCCCAAGGGGGTTGGTTCCATTGGAAAGGTTGTTTGGTGTTAATGATGTGGTTGTCAAACCATCAAAGAAGGAATATAAAGAGGATATAGAGGATTGTAATATTGGCACAGAGCAGCAGCCCAAACTAATTAAGTTGGCCAAGGGGATTTCAAAGGGATACAAATAGAAGTATCTTGACCTATTCAGAAAATATGTTGATACTTTTGCTTGGTATTATAGCGACTCGAAGACTTATGATATCAATATCATTCAACATAAGATTCCTTTGAAGTCTAAAATATAGCCTCACAAGCAGAAGCTTAGGCAAATAAATCCCCTGTTTCTCCCCTTGATAAAGAAAGAAACCAGGAAAATTATCCAAGCTAAAATCATTGTACCCTTGAGATGTTCATATTGGGTGGCTAATTTGGTCCTTGTCAGAAGAAAAATTAAGAGATCAAGTTGTGTGTGGATTTCAGAAATCTGAACAGGGCCTCCCTAAAGGATAATTACCCCTTACCCAAGATGGATTATATTTTGCAAAAGGTGGTGGGGTCATCAAGATTTTCCATGATTGATGGTTTCTCTGGGTACAAATAGATTGTTATACATCTTGAAGATCAGAAAAATACAACCTTCACCACACTCTGGGGAACATTTGTGTATGCTTGAATGCCTTTTGGTCTCATGAACGCTGGAGTTACTTTTCAGAGAGCAATGTACATGACATTTGTTGGGGAGAAGGACAAATTTGTGGTGATTTACTTGTACGGCATAATATTGTTCTCAAATTCTAATGAAGAGCACTTACAACATTTACAACACACCTTTGAGAAATGCAGGAAGTATGGCTTGCCCTTGAATCTAAAGAAGTCACAATTTTCTCTCAGATAAGGCAAGTTATTGGGGCATATAGTCTCAAGGGAGGGAATGAGAATTGACCCCAAAAGGGTAGAAGAAATTAGTACCATCTCCTCACCAAGAAACAAGAAAGAGATACAATTCTTCTTAGGTAGGATAAACTTCTTGAGGAGGTTTGTGCCCAATTATGATGAGATTGTGAAGGAGATTAAAAACATGTTGAAAAAGGACAGGGAGGTCAAAGGCAAGAGAATATTTTTATAGAATTAAGAAGGCCTTTGGAGAGGCTCCAGTCTTGGCTAACCTTGATTACCAAAAACCATTTCTTATCTTTTCTTTTGCGTCCCCTAACACTGTTGTAGTTGTCCTACTGCAAAAGAATGAAGAAGAGAAAGAACAACCAGTGGCATTTTTCATCCAAGTACTGAGGGATGAAAAATCAAAGTATGACATCTTGGAAAAATAGGCCTATGTTGCAGTTAAGGTCATGAAATATTTCAAGAGCTATGTTCTACAGTCTAGAATTATTTCATGTGTTCCTACAACAACTAGGAAGGACATCCTAACACAAGGAGACAATGAAGGAAAAAGGGGCAAGTGGATAGCCAAGATTCAAGAGTATGATATGGACATAAAGACAACTAAACTAATAAAGGGGCAGGGTCTATCCAAGATCTTATCAGAGGTAAATTGTTAAGCAATGGGAATAAATTTGTTGGTTGGGACTTATGCACCAAATGTAGTAAGTGAGGAGAACCAATCTAGTAAACAAGATAATAAAATTGTTTATAAATACCTTTGTTCAGATTGGTATAAAGTATTGTCCATTATCTGTTATTTCTTACCAGCCCAGCAGGTTTTGATAGAGAAAAATACAAGGCTCTGAGAATGAAGGCCTAGAAGTATGTAATCACAAATGGTCAATTGTAATGGAAGGATCTTGTTAGTTTGTTGTTGATGTGTCTAACGGAAGATGAAATTCCTAAGATCATTAATGAATACCATGGTTGTGCTTGTGGAGGCAATTATAGCTGGAAGGTTACAACACATAACATCTTAAAGGCTGGTTTTTACTAGCCAACCTTGTTTTATGACGTTTACAAGTTGGTGAAATGTTGCAGGGAATGTCATATTTTCGCTGAGAAGAAGAAGCTAGCTCCATTACCATTGATCCTAGTTTTTGTGGAGGAACCTTTTAGGCAGTGGGGGTTGGACTTTATACGAGAGATTCACCCACCTTCCAGTGGACAACATAAACAGATTTTTACAGGTACGGAATATTTTAAAAAGTGGGTGGAAGCCATTCCTACCCAGACTGCAATTGATTCATTGGCTATGAAGTTTCTTGAAGAAAATATCTTTGCCAGATTCAGTTGTCTAAAAAAGATAATGAATGATAATGCCCAAATGTTTAAGTCTGAAAATTTTATTGATTTCTTCCAGAAGTACAATGTCATACTTGGTCACTCCACCACCTATTATCCATAGGAGAATGGATTGGTCGAGTCATCAAACAAGACTTTGGTGAGAGTTTTAAAGAAAACCATTACAGAGAATAAGAAAAATTGGGACTCTCATCTTAAATTTTCTCTTTCAGAAAACATAGTCACAACAAAGAGATCCACTGGAAAATCACCATTTGAATTAGTATATGGTACTGCAACATTGTTTCCTAGTCAATTGGTTATGCTAATGGCTAAGTTAATTCAAGATGTAGAGGAGGAACCTAATGCATTGACCAAGAGGATAAACTAGTTGGTCAAATTGCAGGAGAATAGAGAACAGGTGACTCAAAATCTACTCAAGTACTAGCATAAGATGAAGGCCTTGTTTGACAAAAGGCCAAGGACAGAATTTTCTAGCCAGGTGACCTTGTGCTTAGATGACATGTCAAGAGAGAAGAAAAAGGTAAGCATGGGAAATTTTACCCTTTGTGGTTTGGGCCATTCAAGGTAGTTGAAGCCAAAGGTAACAACACATTCTTGTAGGAAAATATGGATGGTGAAGTGTTTGAGCTGCGTATAAATGGGTAGTACCTCAAGCATTACTTTTAGCGCTAAAGTTAAGTATCCATCTCCATTGTAAATATCAGAATGTTTGTTTCATTTTCAACTATTATATATATATATATATTATATATATATATATATATATATATATAACTCCATGCCCAACAAAAGACTACTAGTCTATAGGTTCTCACTGCCTTGCCACCAAGACATTGTCCCCAGTTGGAGCCAATGATGTACCCTCCTCTTCTTTCCTCTTATTCTTCATATAGCAAAGGCGTTGAGGTGAAAACCGTAGCGGAGTTTGGAGCCATTTTTAGAGCAGAAAAAAGCTTAAAAACCATATCAAACCCATTCAATCAGAAATTTTTCAGGGAGAGCTTTCCAATGGTATAAAGAAGTCAGAAAATGGCCTCCTAGATCAAAAGATAGGGGCAGTCAAATTTGAGCCCATAAACGTCAAAATCCCAGAGATCCCACAACCCCAGAATCCTATAACTTATCAGAAAATCAATTTCAAAAGGCTATAGGGACTAGGGGGCAGGGATTTGTCAATTGTTAGAGTTAGGATCATCTATTGACAGAACCCCATAACAAAAATTGGAGGCCTAGACCCTGCAACCCCGAAACCCTGTAAGCTTTGGTTAAATGGATTTACGAAGGCATCAAGATTGAACCAATTAAACAAAAATTGTCTGCATGACTAAGCCTAGGGACCCTTCTATCTCTCCTCCAATAGGATAGGTGGTAGCATGTCATTGGGAAACTATGACATCAACAACCACCCATTGAGAAGTGGACACGTGGCAGGAAATTTTGAAGTTTTCAAGTACCAAAGGGCACATATATGGATGACACTTTGACTAATCATAGGTCAACATTTGGCTTGGTTAACATCATCATGATGTCCAACCGGTGGCATACCATAGAGGATCAGAACCTTGTAACAATTTCAAAAGGAGTCAGTTTTCCAGGGACTAGGGGGCCAGAACACCAGGGCATCCGAGTTCTAGCTCAGTGTTAGGTTCCTATACCAATAGGTTGCATTTTTCATGATTGACTGGAGAAGTGCCAAATATGTTCATCCTTTCCATGCTGCAAATGTTCCATATGTTGAAGAATTTCACTATGTACAGTTGCTTGACTCTTATCATAGTTCATGAATGGCCAAACAACTTAATCTTGGCTAGGTTCATATTTCAATTTACTTGTCTTAGAATAGAGAATAAAGGTTTGTCCAAACAGTTCAAGCTTGGCAGATGAGTAGATAGCTAGAGAAGTAAAGGAGCCCAACCGCTTAATCTGGGCCCTTGGAAGAGATAAGGGTAGATTTAGATAGGAGGGCAGCTAAAAGAAAAGAAGAGAATCAAGGTTTTCTAGTTCAAATGCACCCAAGGAAAATGAAGAAAAAATGTTAGCTATAATAGGATGGGTAAGTACTTTTGATGTTGCAGAAGCAGTGGCATGAGTGATTTCTTTAATCAAATATAATTAATCTTTTATGAATATCATGAATGCCATGGCAAGGTGTGGTGACAAATTAGATGTTGCATGTCTAACTTCCCCTCATTCCCCTCACAGCAAATACTTACTAACATTCCCCCAGGATATTGAGATCCGCTCAAAGTCCCTAGACCACTCCATCTCTGGTGAAAGTTTCAGCAAAATAATGTTTTCTCCATGAGCCAAGAAGCCACATTTCTTGTGTAAAATCTTTCTCCTTGTGACCCTCCTTATAGCCTAAGTTTTCACTTTTCACACTTAGTGCTTTGCTTAAAGCATCATACCTTTCATATTAACATTATAACCTTATTATATAGTTCCTATATAAATTTTCCCTGCCCTTATTATATAAAATACACAAAAAATCCCTAAAAAATCTAAATATCCCGACCCCTGGCAAATATAGCCATATTTCAATTTTTTTTCTGGAGTTATTGGTCCACCCGGGGCCAAAAACAACCCTCCACGTGCTCCATCGAGGTTTGTTTAACATTTGGTTAAACAAATAAACAAAGCCGCTGACATAAGCCATATAAACCCCGCTAACCAAAGTTTTATACCCCGCGAACACTACAAAACGTTAAAATTTGTGGTGGGACCCGCGCCATAGCCGCCTGCCAACTTCGTTCATCGCCAACCGTCCGATCATCGTGCACAAATCCAACAGCTGTCGGCGATATCGGAACCCCTCCAATCACCGAATGATAGCGTCTGAGGGATGGGTAGTATTTCCGCCTTACAAAGGACAGGTGTCGGCTTCCGGGTGTGATCGGAGCCCCCCCCTTCAATACAACCCTAGCCCAAAGGCAATGCAGGGAATACCGCTTACCGCCCCCAATGAACCCTGATGATGTCATCCTGTGACGTCACCTTCGTGTCAGCACCATGTCACCTGCTTACGTCACCACCTCACCTCCGTGTCACCCACCACGTCATCTTCCGGACCCCGCTACACGACAAAAATTTACGTCATGCTGACATCATCCGACATAAACGCGCCCAAGCCCACCAAAGTCAAAATTTTTGTTGAAAAGAGGTAAAAGCTTCGTTTTCACCCATTTCTGTTTGTCTCCTCCGCACGACCTGTGCATGTCGATTTGCGTCCAAGAGCAGTCATTCGACCACCCAGTTCGCCACCCAGCAAATTTACTCCGGAGCTTGGCCCCTCAGCTTGGTTCGCCACCTGCAAATCGTACATTTCACCGTTAAAACAGGTATTTACATCAATTCCGCTCCCAAGCCCTGTTTTTCAGTTTTCTCGATAAAATTGCCCGCAGAACCCAAAATTTGAAGAAAAACATCGTGCTGTCTTCAAAAATACGCACCGTAACCACTGTTTTGCCCAATTCTTACCAAAAATCCGCCCACTAAGCTAAATTCAAGCTCGTTTCGACTTGCAAATCCTCTGACAAACCCCAAAAACTGCCTTATTACCTACTGTTGTTGCCCATTTTGCCAAGGAATCCCGCAAACTCCGTTTCCCCATGTAAACTCTGTCCACTGAGCTAAATACAAACAAATCTCACGATGTAATTCCCACAGAAAAGTCCACTGAACTGTGGTTTTGACTATTTTGCCCACATAAACCTGAATTACAGTTTTAAAATCATAAACAGTTGAACAATGGAGGCTCCAGTAGCCCTCAATATAGCCCCTCTCAATGCACCTCACAAGGAATTGGAATGGTTGCCATTAGCTGATAGAGATTATCAAATCCAAGACTTAGTAGGTGACAGAAACCATCTCCAAGCATTCTGTGAACCCATGAACAGTTACCTAAGCAAAAATGATTTCTATGGGATATGGGAATCAAATTTACCCATGTACTACCTCCCCTCTGTCAATGTTTTCCCTGAGATAATTCACCTCTGCTGTGAATACTATGAACCAACCCAAAGGGCAGTCAAAACTCCATCTGGAACTACCCTCTTTCATATAACTCCTGACTCCATAAATCAAATGTTAAACTTCAAACCAACTCAGCTTTTGTTTCCTCTTACTATGAAATTCTTGCTTGATGAAGGTCCCAAACTCCCCAACTCAGAGATAGCTCGAATTGCCGAAGTATTTATGAAACCAAATTGTCAACCTACAGAGCCACCTCCTTTTCACTATGCATGGTTCAATGAAGTGGGTAAAATACTTGTTGATATGATACCTTATATTCTGGGGTTCAAGACAAGTGAATATATCGATGAAACTACACTAGTATTATTATCCATATTCACTCCAGGGCAGCCCCCTGCTGTCAAATACAACTATGCTAAATTCATTGCCAACAAGATCCATGACCAGCTCTTGAATCTAGATAGGGAGAGAGTCTTCAAGTACTCATCCTACATCTATCATCTGCTCCTCTATTATCAATCGGATAGTATCCAATTTCCTATCAGCAAATTGGACTCTAAAGGAGAAAACAGGTCTGTGATTTTTTGGACCTCAGTCTTTCATGAAGTCCACAACTCTCCTTACTCTTACTGTGAGTTTATTGACATGTTTGTCTATCTAGCCTCTTCTCTGCTGATGAGGGCTCCTCCTCCTAGATTATCTTATGATATGCAGAAAATATTACAGCTCTCCAAAAGCTACAAAATAGGTGACTAGTACTTATACCAGAATCACACTGAGATCAGGATATATGGCTGTGAGCTGTGACCCTACAAGCTACCAAAATATGTACCAATGAGACTGTTTGCCTTGGAATATTTTAGGCAATTTATCAATTCAGATTTTACTCATTTTCATAGTGCCAAGAAAAAGGCTCAATTGAAATTGAGAGACCAGTTAGGCCCCTTCATCATGAACAAAAAAGAAGGATGGCAAGAGGCCAACCATATATTGGGTGAAAAATTCAGATTAAAGAGGAGCTTTTGGTGGGTACCCTATGACCCAAATGGCTTTATCAATGCAAGAAAAATAAAATATAGGCTGTCAGCCTATGAACATTGCAATATTCCTTAAATAGAACAATTTGCCAACTGGGATGAGTGGGTAGAAGGCACACTAATTGAATAGCTTACTAAGGAAGAGAAAATGGAACAAAATATGAAAAATCTTGAAAAGACTCTTAACATAGATTCTTTTGGGCAGGTGTCATTCAAAGTGCCACAACAAACCGGAGAAGGCACATCAACTGCTATAACTTCGCAGCAACCGGCCCAAGAAAGCACTGCACCAACTGCTAGAATATCAAAGGGTAAAGAGGTGGTAGATACTGAGCAGCACACAATGGTAGATCAGCCTACCACATCAAAGGAACAGGGTCAAGGGCAAGCCCCTTCACTACAGACAGAGGCACCAGAGGTACCAGCATTACAGACTCCTGTCAATGAGGAAATAAACAAGAAAAGGGACAGAGAAGAGACCACACTTGCAAGTGGATCAACAGAGCAGCCAGAGGCCAAAAGGAAAAGAGTAGATCCTCTACCTAAAGAGGAAATTATTGAAGAAATCAAAAAAATCCCAAGAGAGGAGAGGGCAACCAGCCAACAGACATCCACCAACTCTCACAGGCAAGAAATGGAGAGGCAACATGGTATGGAAGTTTCCTCCTCAAGGCTGCAAAGTAAGCAACGGTCTGATATTAAAAGAACATTCATGGACATTAAGGCCCAGAATGAGCCATTGAGACTACAGCTTTATGATCAATTTCTCAGGATGACCCCCTCCAAACAGCAAAGATTAATGGCTTCATATGACATTAAGGAGGAAAAAATTATCTTAAGTCATTTCAAGCCTAAAGTTCAGCAACCACAGACAGTTGCTGACTACATAAGAACAAATCTAGAGGTGCTCACCAAAGACATACACCCAATGGACCAAATTGAGCTGCACAAACAAACAGGAGAAATGGTTTATGCTACATTGGCAAACAAGGAAATGCTGGCCCACCAATTGAAGGAGTCATTAAGCAATACATTTGCCCAATTGGATTTGGAAAATATATCTTCCTTGGCTAAAGACAATAGAATAAAGACCTTGGAAGAGATAATTATTGATCTGGGACATGATCCCAAGGATGCCAAGGGCATCAAAGCACTGATAAAGAAAAAGGAAGACGATATTACTACACTTAGGAAGCAATTGACGCTGCCTGTTACTATGCACCCACAAACTACAGAACTTGCACAAGAAAAGGCAGAAGAAGACATGATGGATTTGCTGATAAAGATGAATCAAAGGCTAACTGAAATGAAGCAAGAATTGGAGAAAAATTTGCAAGCCAAGCAGGGAGAGTTGGCCTCCCAGCCACCTAAAACCACTCCAACAGTTACCATTGCCCCTCCCACAGTTGCAGCAGCAATCCCTCCCACTGTCCCAACATCAACAATAGGTACATCAGCCACATATGCTTCAGGAGCAGCAGCAACAACAGGACCAGATACCGACATGAGCATGGAAGAATTGATGAAAGTAGTAAAAGAGCTAGAAGTCCAAATGTCAGAGCTTAAAGAGGCCAAAGAAAGGTTGGCCAAGCTAGAGGTAAGCTATGACAAATCTAAGATAACAGTGGCAGAGAAAACCAGAGAGGTAAAAGCCTTGGAGAATAAGGTGAAATCCTTGGAGAAAGATCTCACTCTTCATAAACCTCTAGCAGAAATTAAAACAATTTTGTGGACCAAAATTGGCCAGTCTATCACTGATCAATGGCAATCAATTCAAATGATCCATGAGCAAATTGAATTGATAGAAAAGGCCCAAGTTGAGATTCAAAAGGCCAGAGCATCATTGGGAAACATGCCTGAGTAGGCCAATAGACTAATTCATTTTTTGAACACTCACACCAGGGAACAACTAGTAGCTCTGGAGATCAGGGACAAAACAGGCACTATTTTGACAGTGAAAAAGGTGCTAACCATGAGGAATTTTATACAAAATCTGGAAAGAAAGTGCCAAGAAATGCAGATGGAAATAAATGCCTTTACATAGAAGTTTACAGTCTTGCAGCAGAAGGGTCTACCCAATTTGTTAACCAGCAATCAAAGACTGTTGACACATGAACAATATGCTCACAGGGTAAATACATATGTTGCCAATCAGATCACAGCATCATCAAGCACTTCAGAAGACATAGGACCTCCCTTTGGACAGAGCTTATATGACAAGTTGGAAAATCTGTTCTATATCGAACATGAAATAAATCATCCTTTTGTAGTCCAACCCAACTTCTACAAGTATACTGAAGCTGATGAAACATTAATAAAAATACAAAGACAACAGTTGTCAACAGACCAATGGTGGCAGAGCATGTTGGAGGTCTTACCAAGGTAGTTCTAATTTTTCTTTATCATCTGCATTTAATCCAATGTCAAAACACATGGCACATATCATAAAGGTGAAGACAACAGAGAAAGGGAGTCAAGTTGGGACTATAACGCATTAAAGCGGAATCAAGCACAGATGAAAGAGCCGAGACAACAATGCAGGAATGCAGAATAAAGGGACAACTACCAACCGACTCACTCAGTTCAAAAGGTCAAATATCTCTGACCAACTGAACAGCTAGCACACCAATATTTACTTCTACATTCATTTCTCTCATCTACTTCTCCTGTAAAGTAGATGAATGAAGTTATTGCGGGATATTTTTCCATAAGATATTTTGTAACTCTTTTTTTGTATAAATACCTCCCCGTGAGATGTATTCATGGTTGGTGATATCTCTTCTGGACTGTGCTGTAACTTTGAGGATTTTTTAATACAAAGGTTGTTGAAGTTCACTGTTGTTGCACCGTCTGAATGTGGATTTGATGTTCTGGGTCCTGCTACAGAATTCTTGTGTCTTTCTATGGATCAATAAGTTATTCTAACCTGTGTTTTATATTCTCTGTGTTTGCAAATTTCATATGTGTTTCATAATCTTAGTAATGGAGAAAAAGAATAGCCCATAATTTGTTTAAATACACTCTGTGTTCAATCTCTATTATTAATTATGTTTTCTTCAGAGTTAGCATAAACAAGAATTCTTAGTTGCTCATGTTTCCCCTAATTCTTTCACTTTGAATATTAATAAGGAATTCTTCACTGCTCCTTGATAATACTCATACATTTTCCCTCTGCCAACATGATGACGAATTCTTAACTTCCCCTCACCCACTGGCTTTCATTCCATCTATTTCCAGATCATAAGATTTCTCCAAGATTGATTACCTTGCTCTGTAGTGTCACCTTTGGTCAAAGAAATCATATTCAGTTGTTCACCCTCATAGACTCCATTAGCCCAATGGAATAAACTGTTCATACTTGCATCCTAGTTCTGTTCAAGATCACCATCCAAAAAACTTAAAACAAAACCCTGTACATCATAACTAGCCTAAAATACCTCCAACAAAGCTAAATCATAAAGAGAGATCCCTCTTTGCATGCAGATTGGCTAGAATCTGTGTTCAAAAGATTGGTCTGTGGTTACCTCGGTCGTATTCCCCTCCCGGGGAACAACCTGAGAGATAACATCATTGGCGACTCCACTAGGGACCTGAATGATTGTTTGTTACTACTGTCTAGTTTCTAAAAACTGCAGATGGAGTTTGAAGTTAGCCAGCTAGCCTTTGAAACTGTTTTTGCTATACAATCATAGGAGTAAATAAAAGCTATTTCAATCTATCTCCAGCCTAGTTTTTAGGCTTTAAACAGTTGTCTCAAAGATTGGATCAGTTTTCTTGTTTCAAACATACTTGGAGGAAGGCCCAATGCCTTCTATATTTCAAAAGCTCCCTTCAAAATATTGTCAAAACTTGTATCCTTTAAATATTTCCATAAAATACCAAAAAATCTACTTCTAGAAGATGGCTCCAAAGAAGAAAACTCGTTACACTAGGTCAAATCCAGACCCAAATCCCCCACTTATTTTTGACAATCCCAATTTGATCCCTAAGAGCCTTAGAAAACTTGAAAATCAAGAGAGTTCTGCTGATTCAAATCCTAAAACACTTCAGCAGAAACCCATCCAAACTCAACTTTCTACTGGAAAACTGTTGCTTCTCCTAGTTCACCATTATTCCTCCAAACCATCTCTTCTACCCCCCCATCTGCAGCCCATATTTCAACTGTAATCCCTGCTCTTCCAGCTATAACATTTATCCCTGTAAATATGGTAAACCGATATGCTCCCTTGCAATTACCTGCAAATCCAGGGGCTATGCCTCAGGATTACCAAAGCAAAATCACCTATTTTGATGGTGCTGGTACCTACACAGCACAGCAACATACAAAGAAAATGACAGACTACTTTGAGAATTATGAAATTGATGATGATGATGTCAGGATGAAGATCTTTGTCCAAAGTTTAACTGGCGATGTCAGGGCCTAGTTTAGGGCACTCCCTGCAAATACCATTGCTAATCCTGAAGCCCTTTATCAAAATTTCTTGAATAGATGGGAAAAGAAGAAGGATCCATTACATATCCTATCAGAATATGATAGCTTGAAAAGAGGCCCACAAGAAACTGTTCAAGATTACTGTGCCAAATTTAATAACGTGTACAATGCTATTCCTCCTAATCTTAGACCACCACCAGACTTGGCCTTGATTAAATTCCCTGATGGATTTGACTTGGGCATGGCCTACCAGCTCAGGGAAAGAGCTCCTCCAAGCTTAGAAGACATGCAAAGCATAGCTCTCAGTGTAGAAGCTAATCTGATTTCTAAACAAAACCGGGCCAGATCTGAGAGAAGAATAACTTTTAAGGAAGAGCCTTCTGCATTTGAACAAAAATTAGATGTGAATATTAAAGGTATGGATAGACTTGGGGATAGAGTTGAAACTATTGAGAGGAAATCATCATGGGATGGCCAATCAAGTAATGTTGGAAGGAATCCAAACTTTAGGAAAAACCCGAATTCTAACACTGGGAAAGCTGGTCCTGACCAAAACATCATACCACCATTCCAAGAAAACTATGTTGAGGCTTCAACATCTAGTGAACCAATGGAAGATACTCAAATCAATTTGATGGGTCTCAATAGTGGACAACAAATTTTCCTAACTCAAGAAGATCAAGAGGCTCATACTCTTGGTTAGTTTCAAATGCAATCAGGGGAATCCTTTGATTTCAAGGAAGGCTATGACACAACTGTATATGAAGTCCACAAACAGTATAACTTGAGAAGTAGAAGAATAGATATCCTTGATGATCCCAAGAAGAAAGCAATCAAACAGCCTACTAAAACTAAACTCAAGGATTCTCATATACAAACTACTCCTGAACCAATTTAAAATTCAAATACTCTAATCATTGAAGATGTTTCAGCGAAACAAAAATCAGACCAACACCCTCCACCTATTTTTCCTCTTGAAGAAATCATAGAGGAACCTTTAGAAAATGGTGTAAAAGTGACTTCAACACATAATAATATTCCAATGAAAGAATTAGACACAAAAAACCCAGCTGAAAAGGATAACCTCGCTGCCCGAAATGTTAAAACACAAACAGAAAAACCCTTCAATTTGGAGACCGAAATAAGCAAGTTAAAAATAGCCATTCCATTGACTGAATTGGCTAGGCATGAATTTTTTAGGGAACAAATCAGTAGATCGCCACAAATTCCAGAAAACAGAGATGCAGTGAATTTCCTTGATGACCAACCAGAACTTATATTGGACCTAAAGTAAATGGAAAGTCTGTAGATGGAGGAGTTTCTCCTTTCTATGTTAGCTTAAATATTCATGATAAGATACTTCACAATGCAATGTTTGATTCTGGGGCCTCTCACAACTTAATGCCCAAATCAGTGATGGAAAAATTGGAACTAGACATAACTCGACCATACAAAGATCTATTCTCATTTTATTCTAGCCAAGTTAGATGCCTAGGATTGATTAAAGATCTGTGTGTATCACTGGTCCAATACCCTGCCAAGACAATTCTAATGGATGTAGTAGTGGCTAATATCCCACCCAAATACAGAATGTTATTATCTAGATCTTGGGGTGCCAAGCTTCAAGGTTCTTTACAGCTTGACATGTCCTATGCCACCATCTCAGTCTTTGGCCAGCTAAAGAGATTATATAGGGAAACTTTGATGAAGTATGTGGTTAGTAGCCAAGAAAAACCCCAAAACTTTCCTATTTATTCTATGCATTCAGACATGGATTCTTTCATTTTGTACAACACTGAGATTTGCCCCCCATCTGATGTCAAAATTCTGATCTTAGGCCAAGATGAACTCCTAAATGAGAAATCCACTATTCAAATCCAAGAAGTCTTAGAGAATAATAAATTGGCAGTCACACAAGAGGAATCCCATGAGACTGAAAATTCAAACCTGCCTACTAAACAAATCTTGAAAACTTCTAATAATAGTTCTAAATAAGAAATCCTATGGTATTTGGAATTTGATGGATCTGTCAATAAGTTGGGAGCAGGGGCAGGCATTTGGATACACAATATGCAAAATGATCATGCTGAAGGACATGCATATAGGTTAAATTTTAGGTGCACCAACAACATGGCCGAATATGAAGCCCTTCTGCTTGGGCTCAAAGTGATCAAAAGCCTAGGGGCAGATAGGATATTAGTTTTAGGAGATTCTGATTTGATAATTCAGCAAATGAAAGGAAACTTTATCACAAATGACATTAGATTAAGATCATACAGAGGTGCAACAATTGAAATTCTCAACACCTTTTTAGAATCTCAGCTCACCAAAATTCCAAGGAATCAAAATCTACATGCTCACAGTCTAGCAACTTTTGCCATTTAAGCCAAATCACCGATTCTCAGCTGAGATTAAACATAGACCAACTGTACCTGATAATGCTAGAAATTGGCAACTCTTTGACAGTGACACTCAAATTAATAATTTCTTGACCCTCAAAGAAGAGTTTTCAAGCACAAAAATAGATACAAGCACTGGAAGTGAAAATGATCAAATAGACACAGTTGAGACACATATTTCTGCTGAAACAGCAAACCAAATTCTACATCCAACAAAGTTTGCTAAAACAGATTTACAACAACTTGAAGAAACAGAATGTGATGATGCTATTGGAGCAGAATGTGAGGTGATTGATTTGAAGGATAATTTTTTACCTATAGGCCTGACCCCTCTAGAGAACATTTTTGACTCAAATGACATTTCTAGCAAACCTAAAATACAACCATTAAACACAAAAATTGAGGACTGTAATATTGGAACTGCTGAGAATCCCAAAATGATAAAATTGTCCAAAGCCCTGCCTCCTCACCAAAAATTGAAGTATATTGAACTGTTCAAGGAATTTCAAGATGTTTTTGCATGGAGTTACGAGGACCTAAAGTCTTATGATACATCTGTTATCCAACACACCTTACCTCTCAAGGAAAACCATAAACCTTTCAAACAGAAACTTAGGAGGGTCAACCCTGTGCTCCTCCCTTTAATTGAGAAAGAAGTTAAAAGGATGTATGAAGCTAGAATTATTGCACCCATCAGATTCTCAGAATGGGTTTCAAATTTGGTGCCCACTAGAAAGAAAACAAGAGAGATTAGGTTGTGTGTCGATTTGAGAAATTTGAATAAAGTCTCTTTAAAGGATAATTACCCCTTACCCAAAATGGATCACATTCTACAAAGGGTAGTGGGTGCTTCAAGGATCTCACTATTAGATGGATTCTCAGGTTTCAGTCAGATCCTAATGCACCCTGATGATCAAGACAAAACTTCCTTCACAACCCCTTGGGGAACCTTCAAATATGTAAAAATGCCATTTGGACTCAAGAACACAGGAGCAACTTTTCAAAGAGCCATGGATATAGCTTTTGCTAAAGAAAACCATGATTTTCTAGTCATTTACCTAGATGACCTTACAGCATTCTCCAAATCAGATCAAGAACACTTAGATCACCTCAGACAAGTATTTCTTATTTGTAGGAAATATGGCATATCATTAAATCCAAAGAAATCATTGTTTGGCCTAGAAGAAGGAAAATTATTGGGCCATATCATCTCAAAAGAAGGCATTAGAATTGATCCGGATAGAATACAAGCTATTCTCCAAGTTCCTCACCCTAGAAACATCAAAGAACTACAAGTTTTTTTGGGGAAGATCAATTTTCTAAGAAGATTCATACCAAATCTGGCCGAGCTGATAAGATTGTTGAACAACATGGTGAAAAAAGATTCCAAGGTCAAGTGGACAATAGAAGCTAAACAAGCCTTTGAAGAAATCAAAAAAGCTTTGACTCAAACACCAGTCCTTACAAGCCCGAATTTTGACAGACTTTATCATATTCTCATTTGCATTAGAACATACAATCACTGCTATTTTGCTTCAAAAAGATAACCAGGGATGTGAAAAACCCATAGCCTTTTTTAGCAAGGCACTTAGAGATGGTCCACTCAAATATCAAATCATGGAGAAACAAGCATATGCACTTGTAAAAGCCATTAAGGACTTTAGAGTTTACATTTTATACTCTCATGTGATTGCTTATGTGCCCAATACTGTTGTTAAAGACATCCTAACCCAAGAGGGAATTGAAGGCAAAAGGGGCAAATGGATAGCTACCATACTAGAATATGACATTGAAATCAAACCAACCAAGCTGATAAAAGGACAAGGATTAGCCAAACTTATGACTAAAACCAACTTTCAAGCCCTTGACATAAATCAACTGGATAATGAGCAGGAGATGGCGACTCCACAGATCAATAAAACCTTTTTACAATCACCCTGGTATGCTGACATATGTTTTGTATTATTAAACCTGCAAGCTCCTCCAGGATTATCCAGAACTAAGAAAAGATTTTTGAAAATGAAAGCTTCTAAATTCTGTGTTTTAGATCATGCTCTCTTTTGGAAAAATCATGAAGGTGTTGTCTAATCAAAGAAGAAATTGACAAAGTACTTAAAGAGTTTCATGCAGGAGATTGTGGTGGACATTTATATTGGAAATCAACTGCTGATAAAATCCTAAGGGCTGGATTTTATTGGCCCACCCTATTTGCTGATGTAAAGAAATATGTAACTTCTTGCCACAAATGCCAAATCTTTGAAGGCAAGAAGAAGTTGCTACCTCTACCCCTCAAGCCCATTTCCACTGAAAGACCATTTCAACAATTAGGTTTAGACTTCATTGGAGAAATCCACCCTTCATCCTCTGGCCAACACAATTGGATCCTTATTGCCACAGACTACTTTACCAAGTGGATAGAAGCCATTCCTTGTAGGCAAGGCAATGACTCAATAATCATGCAATTTTTTGAGACCAACATCTTGTCTAGGTTTGGCTTTCCTGAGAAGATTATAACAGACAATGTTGCTGCTTTTAAGTCCAAGAAAATGATCAGTTTTTGCCATAAATATCACATTACTTTAGGTCATTCAACAACCTATTACCCTCAAGGTAACGGTCTAGCTGAATCCTCCCATAAAAGCCTGATCAACATCATTAAGAAAGTCTTGGAGGAGAATAAGAAAAACTGGCATAAAAAGCTTGTCAATGCACTATGGGCAGATAGAATGACTACTAAGAGATCCATTGGCACAAGTCCCTATGAGCTGGTTTATGGTACGGACGCAGTATTCCCTTCTTCTTTGGGAATCCCAGTGATAAAGTTGCTGCAAGAAATATAGGCAGAACCTAATGATATTCAGAGAAGGATTAATCAAACAATTCATTTACAACAAACTAGAGAGGAGCTATATCAGAGATCTCAGGTCCTACAAGAGAAACTTAAAAAGATCTTTGATAAAAGGACCAAAGCAGAGGATTTCTACATTGGAGACAAAGTTTTGAAGTGGGATTCTAGAAGAGAAGATAGGGGAAAACATGGAAAATTTGATTTCCTGTGGAAGGGACCTTATACTATTCAGGCAACACAAGGAAAGAACACCTACTTTTTGAAAAGCCTAGATATACAAAGGCAGATGATGGGCCAGTAAATGGTTGAATGCTGAAGCACTATTTTGATCCAATTTGTTGAAAATATCAGCATTGTAATTTGTACATAAGAGTGTTTACTTTCTGCAATTTATTACAGCAATAAGATAGAAAGGAATATGCAGCAAATTTTGAGGAAAAGTCAAAGAACTGTCCCACCTTTTTGTGTCACCTTTTAGTCCATTAGAATTTGAAGAAAGGACACTTGGGAACTGTAAATATGAGAACAAAAAGTATCCAAAACAGAAATGCAAATAGCTGAATAAGATCATTAGGAGATGGGCATATTCTACAAGGTACTGTGTACAGTTTGGCTACAACAAAGGAAAATTTCATAATGCAGTAGGAGGTGTACATAAGGCTATCTGGCCTGTTGTTCTTGACTTTTCACCAGGAAAAGCCATCCCCAAGTGGAGCCACTGTTAGGTTCCTATACCAATAGGTTTCATTTTTCATGATTGACTGGAGAAGTCCCAAATATGTTCATCCTTTCCATGCTGCAGAGGTTCCATATTTTGAAGAATCTCACTATGTACAGTTGCTTGACTCTTATCATAGTTCATGAATGGCCAAACAGCTTAATCTTGGCCAGGTTCATACTTCAATTTACTTGTCTTAAAATAGAGAATAAAGGTCTGTCCAAACAGTTCAAGCTTGGAAGATGAGTATATAGGTAGAGAAGCAAAGGAGCCCAATTGCTTAATCTGGGCCCTTGGAAGAGATAAGGGTAGATTTAGATAGGAGGGCAGCTAAAAGAAAAGAAGAGAATCAGGGTTTGCTAGTTCAAATGCACCCAAGGAAAATGAAGAAAAAATGTTAGGAGTAATAGGATGGGTAAGTAGTTTTGATGTTACAGAAGCCATTACAAGAGTGATCTTCTTTCTCTAATATAATTCATCTTTTATGAATATCATGAATGCCATGGCAAGGTGTGGTGACAAACCAGATGTTGCATGTCTAACTTCCCCTCATTCCCCTCACAACAATTACTTACTAACATTCCCCCAGGATATTGAGATCCGCTCAAAGTCCCTAAACCACTCCATCTCAGGTGAAAGTTTCACGAAAATAATGTTTTCTCCATGAGCCAAGAAGCCACATTTCTTGTGTAAAATATTTCTCCTTGTGACCCTCCCTATAGCCTAAGTTTTCACTTTTCAAACTTAGTGCTTTGCTTAAAACATCATACCTTTCATATTAACATTCTAACCTTATTATATAGTTCCTATTATATAAAATACACAAAAAATCCTTAAAAAATCTAAATATCCCGACCCCTGGCAATTATAGCCATATATCGAAATTTTTTGGGAATTATTGGTTCACTTGGAACCTTATAATTACCCCTCCGCATACACAAACCCTGGAATTTGTTTAACACTTGGTTAAATAAATAACCGCACCTGCAAAAGCCCAATAACCAAAGTTTTATACCCCACAGAACATTACAAAGTGTTTAAATTAAACGTGGGTCCTTGTGCCATAGCCGCCCTCCATGTTCATTCGCTGCCAACCGTCGGATCATGGCCCACATATCCGACGGCCCACATGGATATCGGAACCCCCCCGATCACCGAACAATAGCATCTGGGGCATGGGCAATATTTCCGCCGTACAGAGGACAGGTGTCGACTTCCCGACGTGATCGGAGCCCCCCCCCCTTCCAATACCACCCTGGCCCAAAGGTGGTGCGGGGAATACCGCTTACTGCCCCCGATGAACCTTGATGACGTCATCCTGTGATGTCACCTCCACGTCAATGCCATGTTATGCTTACCTCGCCACTGTATCATCTGCCGTGTATGCCGCGTAACTGCCAAGTCAGCTTCCGTACCCTCGCTACACAACAAAGGATGTGTCATGCTGACGTCACCCGATCGAAGCACGCCAAAACCCACCAAAACCCACCAAAATCGAATTTTTGTCAAAAAGGCGTGAAAAAATTATTTTCGTTCATTTTTGTTTGTTTTCTCTATTCGACCTGTGCATGCCCATTCATGTCCCATAGCAATCATTCAACCATGCAGTTCGCTTTCAAGTCAAATTATTCAGCAAATTGGTCATCCAGCTCAGTTTGCCACCTGCATTTCGCACAGGAACTCCATTAAAGCATGTATTTACGTATATTTGTTCCCGAACCCTATGTTTTTGGTTTCTTCTGCTAAAATCTCTAAAAAACGTTGGAATTCAAGTTAAATTCGTCAAAATACCTGCAAAACTACACACTGTAACTACTATTTTGCCCAATTTTTACCTGAAATCCTGCAAACTCCCTCTCTCTCTACAAATTCGCCCACTGAGCTAAATTCAAGCTTGTTTTGGCCTGCAAATTCTCTGAGAAACCCCAAAAAACTGCCTCTTTTACCTAGTGTTGTTTCCCGTTTTGCCAAGGAATCCTGCAAAATCAATCTCCCCATGTAAATTCTGCCCACTAAGCAAAATACAAACCAATTTCACGGTGTAATTCCCGCAGAGAAGTCCACTGAGCTGTGGTTTTGCCTATTTTTTCCACATAAACCTGAATTACAGTTTCAAAGTCACAAACAGTTGAATAATGGAGGCTCCAGTAGCCCTCAATATAACCCCTCTCAATGCACCTCATAAGGAATTGGAGTGGCTGCCCTTAGCTGATAGGGATTTTCAAATTCAGGACTTAGTTGGTGACAGAAACCATCTCCAAGCATTCTGTGAACTCGGGAACAATTACCTAAGCAAAAATGATTTCTATGGGATATGGGAATCAAATCTACCCATGTACTACCTCCCCTCTGTCAATGTTTTCCTTGAGATAATTCACCTCTGCAATGAAAACTATGAACCAACCCAAAGGGCAGTCAAAATTCCATTTGGAACTACCCTCTTTCATATAACTCATGACTCCATAAATCAAATACTAAACTTCAAACCAACTTAGCTTTTGTTTCCTCTTACTATGAAATTCTTGCTTGATGAAGGTCCCAAACTCCCCAGCTCAGAGATAGCTCGAATTGCCCAAGTATTTATGAAACCAAATTGTCAGCCTACAGAGCCACCTCCTTTTCACTATGCATGGTTCAATGAAGTGGGTAAATTACTTGTTGATATGATATCTTATATCCTGGGGTTCAAGACAAGTGAATATATTGATGAAACTACACTAGTCTTATTATCCATATTCACTCCAGGGCAACCCCCTGCTGTCAAATACAACTATGCTAAATTCATTGCCAACAAGATCCATGACCAGCTCTTGAATCTAGATAGGGAGGGAGTCTTCAAGTACTCATCCTACATCTATCATCTACTCATCTATAATTAGCCAGACAGTTTCTAATTTCCCATCAGAAAATTGGACTCTAAAGGAGAAAAGAGGTCTGTGATTTTTTGGACCTCAGTCTTTCATGAAGTCCACAACTCTCCTTACTCTTACTGTGAGTTTATTGACATGTTTGTCTATCCAGACTCTTCTCTGCTGATGAGGGCTCCTCCTCCTAGATTATCTTATGATATGCAAAAAATATTATAGCTCTCCAAAAGCTTCAAAATAGGTGACTGGTACTTATACCAGAATCACACTGAGATCAGGATATATGGCTGAGTTGTGCCCCTACAAGCTACCAAAATATGTGCCAATGAGACTGTTTGCCTTGGAATATTTTAGGCAATTTATCAATTCAGATTTTACTCATTTTCATAGTGCAAAAAAAAAGGCTCAATTGAAATTGAGAGACCAGTTAGGCCCCTACATCATGAACAAAAAAGAAAGATGGCAAGAGGCCGACCAGATATTGGGTGAAAATTTCAGATTAAAGAGGAGCTTTTGGTGGGTACCCTATGACCCAAATGGATTTATCAATGCAAGAAAAATAAAATATAGGATGTCAGCCTATGAACATTGCAAGATTCCTGAAATAGAACAATTTGCCAACCGGGATGAGTGAGTAGAAGGCACATTAATTGAACAGCTCACTGAGGAAGAGAAAATGGAACAAAATATGAAAAATCTTGAAAAGACTCTTGACCTAGATTCTTTTGGGAAGGTGTCATTCAAAGTGCCACAACAAACCGAAGAAGGCACATCAACTGCTAGAACTTCACAGCAACCAGCCCAAGAAAACACTACACCGATTGCTAGAACATCAAAGGGTAAAGAGTTGGTGGATACAGAGCAGCACACAATGGCAGATCAGCCTACCACATCAAAGGAACAGGGTCAAGGGAAAGCCCCTTCACTATAGACAGAGGCACCAGAGGTACCAACATTACAGACTCCTGTCAATGAGGAAAGAAACAAGAAAAGGGACAGAGAAGAGACCACACTTGCAAGTGGATCAACAGGGCAGCCAGAGGCCAAAAGTCAAAGAGTAGATCCTCTACCTGAAGAGAAAATTATTGAAGAAATCACATAAAGCCCAAGAGATGAGAGGGCAACTAGCCAACAGACATCCACCAGCTCTCACAGGCAAGAAATGGAGAGGCAGCATGGTATGGAAGTTTCCTCCTCAAGGCTGCAAAGTAAGCAGTGTTCTGATATTAAAAGAACATTCATGGACATTAAAGCCCAGAATGAGCCATTGAGACTGCAGCTCTACGATCAATTTCTCAGGATGCCCCCCTCCAAACAGCAAAGATTAATGGCTACATATGACATTAAGGAGGAAAAAATGAACTTAAGTCATTTTAAGCCTAAGGTTCAGCAACCACAATCAACAACTGACTATATAAGAACAAATCTAGAGGTCCTTGCTAAAGACATACACCCAATGGACCAAATTGAGCTGCACAAACAAACTGGTGAAATGGTCTATGCTACATTGGCAGACAAGGCAATGCTAGCCCACCAATTGAAGGATTCATTAAGCAATACATCTGCCCAATTAGACTTAGAAAAGATATCTTCCTTAGCTAAAGACAATAGAATAAAGACCTTAGAAGAGATAATTATTGAGCTGGGACATGATCCCAAGGATGCCAAGGGCATCAAAGCACTGATAAAGAAAAAGGAAGAAGATATTGCTGCACTTAGGAAGCAATAGAAGCTGCCTGTCACCATGCACCCACAAACTACAGAACTTGCACAAGAAAAAGCAAAAGAAGACATGATGGATTTGCTGATAAAGATGAATCAAAGGCTAACTGAAACGGAGCAAGAATTGGAGAAAGCATTGCAAGCCAAGCAGGGAGAGTTGACCTCCCAGCCACCTGAAACAGCTCCAACAGTTACCACTGCTTCCCCCATAGTCACAGCAGTAATTCCTCCCACTGTCCCAGCATCAACAATAGGTACATTAGCCACAGATGCTTCAGCGGCAACAACAACAACAGCCCCAAATACCAGCATGGGCATGGAAGAGATGATGAAGGCAATAAAGGAGTTAGAACTCCAAATGGCAGAGCTAAAAGAAGCCAAAGAAAAACTAGCCAAGTTAGAGGTAAGTTATGATAAATCTAAAATAACTGTGGCAGAAAAAACAAGGGAGGTAAAGGCCTTGGAACATAAGGTAAAATCCTTGGAGAAAGATCTTGCTCTTCATAAACCTCTATCAGAAATCAAAACAATTTTGTGGACTAAGATTGGCCAGTCCATCACTGATCAATGGAGATCAATATAGACTATCTATGAGCAAATTGAATTAATAGAAATAGCCCAAGTAGAGATTCAAAAGGCCAGAGCATCATTGGGAAACATGCCTGAACAGGCCAATAGACTAATTCATTTTTTGAATACTCACACTAGGGAATAGCAGCTTTGGAGATCAGGGACAAAACATGTACTATTTTGACAGTGAAAAAGGTGATGACCATGAGGAATTTTATACATAATCTGGAGAGAAAGTGCCAAGAAATGCAAATAGAAATAAATGCCTTTACATAAATGTTTATAGTATTGTAGCAAAAGGGTCTACCCAGTTTGGTAACCAGCAATCAGAGACTGTTGACACATGAACAATATGCTCACAGGGTGAATACATATGTTTCCAATCAGATAACAACATCATCAAGCACTTCAGAAGACATAGCACCTCCATCTGGACAGAGCTTATATGACAAATTGGAAAATCTGTTCTATATTGAACATGAAATAACACATCTTTTTGAAGTCCAGCCCAATTTCTACAGGTATACTGAAGCGGATGAAACATTAATAAAAATGCAAAGACATCAATTGCCAACAGACCAATGGTGGCAGAGCATGTTAGAGGTTTTACCAAGGTAATTTTAGTTCTCTTTTTTGATCATATGCATTTAATCAAGTTCAATGCACGTGCCACATATCATAAAAATGAAAACAACAGAGGAAGGGAGTCACGAAAAAACGCATTAAAGCGGAATGAAGCACAGATGAAAGGGCCAACACTGCAATGCAGGAAAGAAAAATAAAGGGACAACTACCAGCTGACTCACTCAGTTCAAAAACTAAAATATCTCTTACCAACTGCACATCCAGCACACCAATATTTACTT
Organism: Pinus taeda; assembly: GCA_000404065.3. Classification (NCBI taxonomy): domain Eukaryota; kingdom Viridiplantae; phylum Streptophyta; class Pinopsida; order Pinales; family Pinaceae; genus Pinus; species Pinus taeda. Next base: position 36,236 of record APFE031527336.1, on the reverse strand, counting down.
CTGCATTCATTTCTCTCATTTACTTCTCCTGTAAAGTAGATGGATGAAGTTATTGCTTGATATTATCCCATTTCAGATATTTTGTAACTCCTTTTTGTATAAATACCTCCCCGTGAGATGTATTCAGGGTTGGTGGTATCTCTTCTAGACTGCGCTGTAACTCTGAGGATTTTTTAATACAAAGGCTGTTGAAGTTCATTGTTGTTGCACCATCTGAATGTGGATTTGATGTTCTGGGTCCTGCTACAGAATTCTTGTGTCTTTCTATGGATCAATAAATTATTCTAACCTGTGTTTTATATTCTCTGTGTTTGCAAATTTCATATGTGTTTCATAATCTTAGTAATGGAGAAAAAGAATAGCCCAGAATTTGTTTAAATACACTATGTGTTCAATCTCTATTATTACTTATGTTTTCTTCAGAGTTAGCATAAATAGGAATTCTTAGCTGCTCCTGTTTCCACTAATTCTTTCACTTTGAATATTAATAATGAATTCTTCACTGCTCCTTGATAATACTCATGCATTTTCCCTCTGCTAACATGATGACGGATTCTTAACTACCCCTCACCCATTGGCTTTCATTCCATCTATTTCCAGATCATAAGATTCCTCCAAGATTGATTACCTTGCTCTGTAGTATCACCTTTGGTCAAAGAAATCATATTCAATTGTTCACCCTCATAGACTCCATTAGCCCAATGGAATAAACTGTTCATACTTACATCCTAGTTCTGTTCAAGATCACCATCCAACAAACTTAAAACAAAACACTGTACATCATAACTAGCCTAAAATACCTCAAACAAAGCTAAATCATAAAGAGAGAGCCCTCTCTGCATGTAGATTGGCTAGAATCTGTGTTCAAAAGATTGGTATGTGGTTACCTCGGCCGTATTCCCCTCCTAGGGAACAATCTGAGTGATAACAGGAAGGAGGTTGAAGAATACTTGGACCAATTTACACATATCGCTACCAAGGGAGATCTTGAATTGAACAGGTAGAACATGTAGAAGTACATTGGTGGATTTTTCCAAATCAATACTATGATAATCCTACTAAAGAAGGAAACTTAGGCCGGTTCTAAATCGGTGTACCCTGATGCAATGGAGGTTAGACTCCGCTTTTAGCCTGATCTCATTGCACAGTTTGGGAAAGTCATCGCACAGTACAAATCTTGGCACCGTCATGTGACCGAGAACCTACAAGTCGAAGTTTCTGAGTTGGGGTTTCCCCAAACTCAAGCTTAACTTATTTGTCTTATTAGGATGTCTAGTTGGCTCTACCCAATTTTGCCTTATATGGGTATGCGTATATTGTAATATTATTTTGTAACTAATTTGTAAGTGGAATTCCAAGTGTCAATTGTGGAATGTGAAGAGTCATTTTGTAAGGAAGTTGAAGAGTCATGAGAGAATTCCAAGAGTCACAAAAGGGAGATGAATAGTCACCCCTTTTGTTATAAATATTCTCTCATAACTCATGTAAGGGGATTTTGGGAGCCAAGATTTTGGCTAGGATTTTGGCTTAACTCAAAAGCTTGGGAGTATTTTTGAGAGCCTTGGCTTATCTATATCATAACGAGATTATCTTTCTTTGGAGGAGTAGGTGTAGGCTTCATGTTCCACTATTGGGACTAGTGGTTCGTCTGTTATATGCATGCTTGGAAATTTCAGTTTAATAAAAGCTTAGAGCCAACAAGTTTTGATGCATACATTGTGAATATAGTAGGACTATTCTTGTTATGTTTGCAACATATGTTATTTAATTTACATTAACGCTTATGAACTATTTCGTTTTCATTAGTATGAATCTTGTTGAATTCGTGTTGTTGTATGTTTCTATCATGGTTAACTTGTGAACTATTTTGCAGGCTAACTTGTGATGTCCTTTATGCTCGTGTGCTCCTTTCAAGTTGCATACTATTACATGCTTCTAAGGGGATCTCTCATTTTCTCCACATGTGTTAGAACCTTTCATACATTGCACTTGACCTTCCGCAAAGTACAAACTTGTTCACCAAAGTCATGAATACACCACTCTATGTGTTATTGTATCCAAGGTGCATCATTAAAACACACTGCTACGACAATTATGATGTATTCCAGATGGGGCTCCTACACCAAAAGGTGTGAGGTCTAATTGGGACTTATTGGGGAGAACCCCTGAATGTTGGTGGGTCCATCACACTCAACATTTCTGGCACTAGAAGGAGGGCCAGATGACAAGCTAAGCCCATGAAGTCTATTTAAACTTTCCTTATATCTTTAATGGCTTCTTCCCACATCTTAACCCTAACATGTTTTTCCAAAACCACAAATATGATAGTTCCCATGAGGATAATTAATAACTTGTCGAATTTGAAGTTTGATGGCGGGGGTGGGACAACCATTCTCAAGAGCACCGCTCACTTTCTTGATTTTTACACTAAACACAATATTCACTGTGAGGATGTTACTTGTAGGTTGTTCGTTCTTACATTTGAAGTGCGTGTCAAGCAATGGTGTTACACATTTTCAACTGCTTCTACACACTCTTTCGAACACCTTGTTAAGAGCTCGACCTCGCCTTTGACAGGTATGATTACAAATCTATTTTCAAGAAAATCATGTGTTTACAAAAAGCACCTGATGAATCTCTTAACGATTTTCGTTATTGTTTCATTCATTTCTATTTTGAATTTTCCAAAGGTGATATTAATTGGAATTTAGTGAAAGAGAAGTTTGAATTTAATGTTCATATTTTGATGAATCTGAAAAAAATATGAATCTTTTGAAAGTCTCCCATTATACACTAGTTATGGAATTTCTAAATCTGCGACGAAGGAATTTGTTGTTCCAAGTGACTCTTTGTCTTCCTGTCACTAAACAACTCCATTCAAGCAGGTTGGGGTTGGATAACTTGAGATTCCATCCGTTGATCTCCAACCATCATCTCCCACCTCACATATTCATAATTTAAATTCAAGTTTGGACTATGAATTTGATTTTTCTAGTGATGTTCTTTCTCCTCCCCCTCCATCCTTTGATTCCTTTGGTCCTCCCGATTATGAGTTGTTGTTTTGTTGGAACAGGGCCCATCGAAAGTATGCAACATGGGTACTCATTGGATGAAGAATTAAATTTTGCATCCAATGAGTACTCCCACTTGAAATTTGAGTAAAACCTTAGGGCGATAAGTGTAAAATACAAGTTGAAAAAATAGTTTTATTATTTTATTAATTTTTATTTTTTTACTCCAAAAATGGTGAATCACCCCCCATGGTTAACATCATCATCTTGAATCCTATTGGTTCTTACAAATTTTATGGTTGTATATTTTTCTTAGGAGGCCCATTTTAGACCTCAATATTCCCCTAATGAAATATCATTTATGATGACTATGTGTGGGATTCTATTTATGAACAAGAATCTGTGTTACAAGATGATCTTACTCCTTGCTCGCCTCTCCCTCATTATCCTGACATCTTCCGCGATTCTATAATACTCGTTGAATCTATTCAAGAATCAGTTTCTTATGATGTTAACTGAGATCACACGAAGAACTCGTGGAATGTTAGTTTTACATATGAACACGGAGAGGATGAATCTTCTTTTCCAGATATTTCCCATCAATCATCTGATCTTTTTGAAGAAACAGAGGGTGAAATTTCTCGTTTTCAATCTTCCCCTTTCTACGATTCATTAGAATAAGAGGATGCCTCTGTTTTCGATGTTTAAATTTTTTATCATGGTTGTCGTGACCTATTCATTGATTCATTTGGTCACAATTCTAATTTTTCTATTGTCAGTATTTCTAAGCCACCATTTTTTGATGATATAGCGTCTGATGTCTTGGAACTATCGCAATTTTTCAAGGCACTTTAGCCTGCGTTGATGGTTATGTTAGGTTCTCGAAATATTGAGGCTAGTTCCAATCACGATCAGAATAGTCTTATATCTTTCAAGGATCCTCCTTGTTCCATCACACACACTAAAAATAAATCCTTTCAACAATATTCGCACCCTCTGTTTGGTTTGCACAATGCCATCGCTCAATCATTAGAGGAATCATATATGGCAAGCTTGTTCGTGAAACATAATTTTTTGAATTTCTTCATGTTTGCCAAATTTAGAAGCTTGAAAGGATGCTCTTGCATGTTATCTTGTTGCGATGTGTGTAAACACCATCATGCATCCACAAAATGTTTTGTCTGTGCTTTTGTGTCGTACTTTTCTGCATGCACTTTCACTCTTCGAATGTTGTGGCATGTATCGATTTATCTTTATTGTCCATTGTTATTCTCGAATATCTTTCTTGATATGGACTCCTTCGCCTATATAGGTCATCCTATTCATCGATGATTACATTGGAAGTTTCATCTATGTAAGCCTAACCTATTCTCGGTTAATTTAGGAGTAGTAGTTTATTTGTTTTCTTTATTTTGTTTCGTTTTGATTTACTTTCTTCCCTACTCTTTTATTTCTTTTTTGTTGTAAGATATCTTCCGCATGAAACTATGTTTGGTTTCAGAAGCAAGCATGGTGAAGTTCAGGATGAAATTGTGCTACTGTGAATGCTTTGTTATCTGCTTATTCCCTCTCTTTGTATGTATCTTGCACCTTTGGTCGGTGATACCCTGATGGAAAATATGTCCTTTTAAGAGAAAACCATAGTGGAATCATGATGCTTAAATCTATAACTGGAACCACCTATTCTAATCGGTTTTATAATTGTTTGGGTTCATCTTGTCAACTAAGTCGAGTAGAGTAAGGAGGGGAGGAAACTCTAACAAATGAATTGTATTTTAGAGGTGTAAAATAACCTTCTCTGAAGGGACAACCTCTTCTTCTCTCAATAAGTCAGGATCACTCTTCTACCTCATTAAATCAATAAGTGCCTATGCACAGTTCTTTTAACAAAAACAAAAAGGAAAAAATAATAAAAGGTGAAAGAAGAGAAAGGCTTCCTGCGCAAAGAGGTGAAGCAAGCAACTCCACCAGGGTATTGTCCAGGCTCGTTGGTAGCGGTGCAATGTTTCTTTCCCTCAAGTGACTCTGTCAAGGTACTTTCTAGGCCTTCTGATAGTGGAGCAACACCAGAGATGAAAACCAAGAGTCTGACAATCCTGCTTCATTTGTGTACCTATATACTCCCCATCTCCAAATGAAACCACTGATTTTGACTTGCCTTTGTAGAGTGTCATCGATGAAGATAACCGTAGGGAATATATATTTAAATTAAGTCAAGTAAAGAAGTTATGGTGATCAATGAACATAACAATACTTCCTAAAGATTTAGACCTGGTTTACACAATTTAAGACCCATATAAAGAGCTAGAGTTCTACCAATGTGTCACCAAGTGTTGTAGATATAACCACCCTCCAAAATTTTGTCCATGCTTTAATTTTGGAGCCTTATCTTCTATCCACAAGAGCTTGCATTCACTGTCATCAATCATTCATGCTATGATCAAGAATTATCTTTTCATGTTGTGCTTTTGACGAGTTGATCTCGATTCGATATCTTTCAGGAACAAGCTATCTCTTGACTTGACTTTGTAGCATTACCGAGATTCCCTCTAGAAACTACGCAATCTTAGAAGGAAGGCAGGCTTGGAGGATTTGAATTGTGTAATCTAAACAGGCAAGCCAGCCTTGAGATCAAAACTGTGCAATTCTAGGAGACATCCTAGCCTTGAGTTCATAAATTGCACAAAGCTTCCCTTGAGCTCAAAAATTGTGCAATTCACTAAGTCAAGAAGTTGCCCAGTGGTTGGAAATTGCACAATCCTTCTTTGCAATGTGAATGGATGGTTTCCTGAAAAATAAAAAATCAAAAAGTAAAAAATAAAAAGCAATCCCTAGAAAATAGGGAGTGAATAATTAGTTTCCTGAAGGATGACACAAATTGTTATTTTTGGACTCTTTTCCAAGTGTCATTTTTTCCTTGATTTTAAGCATGCGCATCATAAACCCTAACCAACCTAGATCTATATAATGAATTCCCCTAGAGCTCATTTTTACATTCATCTTGGAGCTCTAAGCTTCCCAAGGAGATCAAGGAGCCTTTGGCGGAGTTTGTGGTGGTTTTCCGTGTGATTTTTGCGTTTGTTGTATTTTGTCATTTTTTGTTGTTTTGCTTATGTGAGTGTTGCTTTGATTGTTTATTTTCATGGTTTCTAGCATTTTAACTTATATTAGCTTGTAAAACTGTTGGTTCTTTCCAACGTTTGACTTTTACAAGTGTTGCATCAATTTTCTTATTTTCGCACATGAGTGGTCGTCGTTTCGACAACTCCCTATGCATGTTTGTTTTTCCTTTTGCATGTTGATCTTATGCACTTAATATTCACTAATTTATCTTCCCTTAGTCAAATATACACTCTATCTTGCACAATCACTTAGATTTGCCACTTTCCCATCATCTTTCCGAGCAAATCTTCCCTTCACTTGGCCAACAATTTCTTGCTCAGTTGGGCATTGCGCAAGTCCAAGGTTCAAGGTTCAAGGCTCAAGATTGGCCTCTAAGACTGCACAATGTGTAGTAACTGGATAGATCAACTGTGCATTGCCCAATTCCAGGGCTCAAGCCTCACCCTTGGCCACTGAGACTACGTAATGCATCATCTTTTCCTCACTCTGCATAGGTTAATATTGCGCATTGCGCAACCTCAAGCCTCAAGCTACTCCCCTAGCTATTGATATTGTGTAATGCATAGTTCTTGGAACCAACCTATGCGCTTAGCTTAGGATTTGTGCAATTCTTCCCTCTAGTCTTGTGGTTGCTACCTTGATCTTGTTGTGTTAGTATTTTTTGTTGAAGCTAATTCATGTTTTCCATGAGTGCTTTTCCTCCTACAGGTATTGCAGTTGTTGAGAATTTCTCTTCATAAGTTATTGTCATCATGCCACCAAAGATATTTGTTTCAAAGGGCAACATTGAAAGCAACACCGAGTAGGCAATTGAGAGTACTCCAATGAACTTGCCAGTTTTCACAGATACTCAAATGTGCATAGAGAAAGAGTTAGATATCACATGGCACAAAGTGAATGAAGATTTCTCAACTAGAAGCTTCAAAGTAGATCTTGAGGACTAGAAGGTGTATATCAATGCCCAAAAGTCAGGGTTACATAAGGTTGCATGCAGGTACTCAACTTTCCGATGTGCAAGTGTTCTTTGTTGGATTATTTTGCATATAGAGTCCAAGACTATGACTCTTAATAGCGCCAGTGGACAAAGGCTTGCTTATTTTCTGGCACCGGATTACCATCTCATGCACCATTTATCGAAGTCGGAATCGCTCATGGATTCTTACTTCTATGTTGCCACCAACTACTTGACCACAAAGGAGGTTGTAAAAGGCTGGGTGAAAGAGCCAAAATAGTTTCGTCAAACACCCACCAACACCTACAAGACAAAGTCTCTCAAGAAGGCTTATCAGTTCTTGATAGTTTTATGTTGTAGGATCTATGATCAACAGAGTATTGAGACCTTCCTTGAAGGGTGAGAATTCTTGCTAAACTAGGTTGTGAACAGAGGAAAACCGTTTAACTAGTCAAACTTGTTGGCTCAACAGTTGAAGATCCATGTAGCCAAATTTTACACGTCTTCCTACCTGTTAGATGTAAATATGCTCATAATTCATTCATTGGCATGAATTGAGCTTGGACATCAAGAGAGTTTGCTGTGCACATCTACTCTAAGTTTCTTTCAAAGTGTAGCCACAAAGTAGTAATGGAAAGGCTTACTGGTCACTTCCTCATTATGTTATAAAAGTTAATATTTGAGGAAGAGTTACCTTTCATGTCATGTGGGGCAACGGAAGCAGTGTCAGAGATAGCAGGCTGGTTTGCCTCACCAAATGGCACTTTCCTCAGAGTGTTTGGTGGACAAAAGTCGCCACATCTTCTATCAGAGGGGAAGGGGAATAGCAAGAGGAGAAAGGGAGAAGGAAATAAGAATAAGAGAAAGGAAATAAGGTATGCCACAGATACGTTTTTCATGCAAGAAGTTGTGTACCATCTTTCCACAAGGTTATCAACGTTTTTGTACAGGAAGAAGAAAGTAACTTGGCCTGCTCCTTTGATGCATATCAGATTGTACAAAATCAAGAATTTGAAAGTTGCAGACACTAAAGGCAAGGAGATAGAAAAATTTGCATTCAGTCATTTGGAGATCAATTTGTATGATCCCAGGAATGTTTGTAAAGACCAATATGCAAGGATTCATTTTCAATGGAAAAGTGAGACCTTTTGCAGACCTAAGGAGGAAGCATGGAAATTTTTTTATAATGCCTCCAAGTCTTGCAAACCAGTTAGCTTCGTTGGAACATCGCAACTTACTCTGTAGAAAGAAGTTACTCCACTGGGCGGTACCAGCGGAAAGGCACAACCCAATGCACAAGAAGGGCAAGAGGAAAGTTACACACAGTATAATGGAAGAGCAGAGCTGCAAGATGAAAGCAGATCCAATCACCTTGAAAGAGGCCATAGCAGCAGAGAAAAGGAGGAAGAAAATGAAGCAAGAAGAAGAGATGAAGCAAAGAGAAGAATAAGAGAAGAGGAGATTGGAAGAAGAAAGGCGAATAAAAGAAGAAGAGGAAAGATGATTAATGGAAGGGGAAGAAGTAACACAAAAAAAATACGAGGAACAAGAGTGGAACCGGCAACCAGAAATTGAGGAGTTAATTGTGATTCAAGACATGGAAATGGAACCATAACAGTTAAACCTATATGTTGAACTGATGTCAAACACTAAGAAGGTCACCATTCAGTCTCCCCTTCCTCCTACAGTAGAGAAAGCTCCAAGCGAGGAAAAATAAATTGTTCCTTTTTTTATGAGGGTATGGTTATGGACACGTAAAATTTGACTTATGACGAGCTTCAGAAGAAGGATTTACAAGCAAGGAAGAAGCATTTTATGGATGATCTTGAATCTCTCGCATTCATAAGAGAAAGGGTGATTGTGATAGACACCAGAAGGAATCTGAATGCCATTTTTGCAACCAACTTGGCCTTTGCAGGTGCTATGAAGTCAAACACAGAGTATCTGATGGTCGAGAAAAAACAGTTGGAAAAGAACTTACAGGCTGTGTGGAAAGAAGTTGAACAACTTGGAGCAGAGGTTTGGAACGAAAAATCCCATGCAAGTTTATCTGGAAGAACTTAAGGCAACCATACTTGGTGAAGTGTTGACATTGGGAGAAACTATGTGGAGATTTTATGAAGAGATTGTCACCATGCATAAAGTAGTTGTCTTCTTGCATGACATGCAACAAAAGTGTAAGGATAATGCTAAAGCTCTCAAGGTTGTCCATACAACCATCGTTTTCATGTATGAGTGATCAATGCAATACAAAGGGGCATCACCTGAGTTGGCGAAGAAAACAAGGCAATAGGTAGAGTTGGATAAATCACGAGTACAAATGATCATTCAGAGAAACAAACAAATTCATTGCCAATATTCAGGCCTCATATGCATGGTTGTACAACAACATGGATTTCAAGGTGAAATCGCACAAGATTCCTAATGGCAGAAATGTCCTCAGACACATAATTTTATTAATCAGAAAAAATTAATTACATAATTGATTTGCAAGAGCTTACACCCGAACAACACAAACACTCTTGCAATGAGCTATTTATAATCTCCATGTCCTAACTACCTCTAATTATGGATCACTTATTAAATAACAAGTGTCCATTTACAATAAATGCTATTCAAACCAACTAGCTAACTAATCTCCTATAATAGAGCCTAAATAGACAATTTGGAGAGTCAAATCTAGTTCAAAAATATGCTAAGTCTAAAGTCCCCATTAAATAATTAAACTCTAGAATAATAATATTAATTTAATATCTTAAATTAATAATATTTTTATTCTAATTTTATAACCTATGATAAAATTGTATTTTTGGATCATCTAACATTCCCCCCTATGATCCAAAGATACATTACAACAGATACCAAGTTCATCCCTGAACTTAGTAAATTTTATTCTGCCAAGCGGTTTGGTGAAAATGTTGGAGATCTGATCTTCGGAAGGACAATAAATTGGTTTGAGGACATCTTTGGCAATGAGAGACCTAATATGATGATACTTGGTGTCCACATGCTTTGTCTTTGAATGAAAAACTGGGTTCTTGGCAAGTTTGATGGCTGATTGGCTATCAATGAATAACGATGTAGCTTCTGCCTGAGAAATGCCCAAGTCCTACAAAATTCGGCGCAACCAACAATTTCACATGCTGCTTCCCATGCTGAAATGTACTTTGCTTCTGTTGAAGAAGTGGCCACTGTAGCTTGTTTCTTACAACTCCAAGATACTGCTGCTGACCCCATATTCATTAAATAACCTGATGTTGATGCTCGATCATCAATACTCCCAGCAAAGTCGGCATCAAAATATCCACCAAGTACAAAAATTTTAGTCTTTGTGTAAAGAAGACCAAAATCTTTTGTTCCTTGGATATATCGAAGAACTCTTTTGGCTGCATTCCAGTGGTTGTCTCGTGGTTCCTGCATAAAACGTGAAAGAATACTGACTGCATAAGATAGATCAGGACGAGTATTTGTCAAATAAATCAAGCTGCCAATCAACTGTCTGTAAGTTGTACTGTCCACCTTTTCCCCCCCTTCAAATTTTGAAAGTTTCAAGTTTTGCTCCATGGGGGTAAGAACGGGCTTGCAATCCTGCATGCCAAAACGCTGAAGAACCTCTGCTGCATACTTACTCTGAGAAATGAAAATATGATGTGGACGTTGGAAGACTTCAACTCCAAGATAGTAGTGAAGTAATCCCAAATCTGTCATCTTAAAACCTGCTTGTAACTCCTTTTTCACCTGTGCAATATGATCATCATGGTTGCCAGTAATGATCAAATCATCTACGTACATAACAAGAATTACCAGATATTTTCCCTGTTGTCGCACATACAAAGTATCATCAGATTCACTTCATTGAAAACCAACTTTCTTAAGGTATTCATCCATCTTTGCATACCAAGCTCGGGGAGCTTGTTTTAATCCATATAAAGCCTTGATCAATTTACAGACTTTATGTTCTTGTCCTTCAACTTCAAAACCGGGTGGTTGAGTCATATATACTTCCTCCTGTAAATCTCTATTGAGAAAAGCACTTTTCACATCCATTTGATGAAGTTTCCATCCTTTTTGAGCGGCCAATGCAAGTGTTAATCGAATGGTGTTCCATTTTGCTGTTGGAGCAAAAGTTTCTTCATAATCAATGCCTTCCTGCTGCGCAAAACCTTTTGCGACAACTCGTGCTTTATACTTTTCAAGTTCACCCTTATGATTATACTTAATTCTGTAAACCCATTTGCACCCTATGGGTTTAACATTTGCTGGAAAATCAACAAGTTTCCAAGTGTTGTTATCAATTACTGCTTGATATTCGTCAACCATAGCCTGTTGCCATTCTTTATGTTTTACTGCCTCTTTGTATGTGGAAGGTTCAGTAAAATCATTTTCTATCAAGGCAAAGTTGCCTTCACTTCTATGTGCCCTTCTGGTGCCAGTTTTATTCTGTTCATCAGGCTTTACATCTTTCAAAAGTTGAACTGCCCATTTCGGAAGTTGGTGCTCACTTGTTTGTGCTTCTGTAAATTCCCCATCATTGTAAAGAGGATTAAGATAAACAAATGTTCGTCGTTCAGGTGAAGAATGTGGAGAATCACTGTCAGAAGAACTGCTACTGCTTGGAGATGCGGATGAACTGCTTGAAGACCCAGTTGATGGTGTTGATGTAGATGACTCATCTTCAGAGGAAGGAAAATCAAGTTCATACCAATTTGGTGAAGTTGGTTGACTTTGCTTTTTATCATTTCTTTTACTTCCCTTAGATTCTAAATTGTGAAGAAGATTTTCAATTTCTTCAGCACTCTTACTCT